>CAUYLG010074806.1:0-112806 GCA_963573385.1 Cacajao melanocephalus
TTTTTTTTTTTTTGAGATAGAGTCTCGCTCTGTAGCCCAAGCTGGAATAATGCAGTGGCAAGATCTCGGCTCACTGCAACCTCTGCCTCCTGGGTCCCCATTCAAACAGTTCTCCTACCTCAGCCTCCCAAGCAGCTAGGATTACAGGCACAAGCCACCATGCCCAGCTAATTTTTGTATTTTTTAGTAGAGACAGGGTTTCACCGTGTTGGCCAGTATGGTGTTGAACTCCTGACCTCGTGATCTGCCCACCTCGGCCTCCCAAAGTGCTGGGATTATAGATAAAATCTTTTTATAGGATTTTGAAGAATTAATAGAGACTGTGCATACAGAGTGGGTACCACAGTGCCTGGCCTGGCACATGGAAAACACTCAACTGATGGTAGCTGTCACCATTATTATTATTGAAGGTTTTAAAGTCGAATAGTGACCCAATGTCTTGGTTTTTGATAGCTAACTCTGGTTGTATTGTGTACAACAAATTATTGGAGGGAGAGAAGCTTAAAGCAAGTTGTCTAGTTAGAGGAGTAGTCCAAGTGAGGGATGACCAAGGGCATGAGAAACTAGATACGACACAAATTCCTACTAATATTAAAAGGTAGGTATATTGAATGAGTGACTGATATGGAAGTGAAATAGGTGAGCAACATTTTTTTTAGGAAACAATAGAATAATTTAGCTTTAGGGATAGATTAAATTGGGCAATTGTAGTTAGATGCGAAGATTGGAATGATATATAAAAGACTGAGAATGGTTAAATTGAGAAGAACCTTGAAAATAAGATTCAAGGTTTTCTTTTTCTTTATTCATTAAGAAACTACTCCGAGTTTTTGAGTAGGTTAATTTAGCTACTTTGTTTAGTCAAAGAGGAAGAAGAGTTAGATTTTTCTAGTAAACGATAAGAACTTGAACTAGTATTGCAACAATGGAGATTTAGGAAAATAGAATTTGAAGAATCAATAGGACTTAAGAGTTCAGAAAGAGAACAATGACACCAAAATTTTGAGTGGTAGAGAATGGTGATACCTTAACAGGTAAGGAGTAAGCAAGGAAGAGGAGCCAATTTTAAGGGAAAGGTATATTTAAAGAACCACCACAAATTAAAAGAGACCCAAGGGATACCTTGAAATTTTGAAGACAATGCTGTTGGATTTATTGAATCTTTCCCTAAAGCATGTGGCTAATCCATACTTTATACCTGGCAAGCAAATGGTTATAACATTCTTCATGATGAGGCTTTTTTTTTTTTTTTAAACCTCAGGACAGGATCTTGCTCTGTCACCCAGGCTGGAGTGCAGTAGCATGATCAAAGCTCACTGTAGGCTCAAACTCCTGGGTTCAAGCGATCCACCATCTCAGCCTCCTAAGTAGCTGGGACTACAGGCACACACCACCATGACTGGCTAATTTTGTTTAGTTTTTATGGAGATGGGGTTCTCACTGTGTTGGCCAGATTGGTCTCAAACTCCTGGGCTCCAGTGATTGTCCTGCCTTGGCCTGCCAAAGTGCTGGGGTTACAGGTGTGAGCCACCACACCCAGCCATGATCAGCCTTTTGATGTCTCCTTTTGTCAAAATTGTCAATGTATTGATATAAAGTTAGATGATATAGGAGCAGCATTCTGAAGACTCCAATTTCAGCTATGACTCTGCTTTTTACTAGTCAAACAGCTTAAGAAGCAACTTAATGTCTCTGAACCTGTTATCTCTCATTTGTGAAATAGAGATAAAACTTGACTGAACCTGTACTCCCAGCACTTTGGGAGGCTGAGGTGTGCAGATAACCTAAGGTCAGGTGTTTGAGACCAGCCTGGCCAACATAGTGACACCCTGTCTCTACTAAAAATGCAAAAATTAGCCAGGCGTTGGCCAGGCGCAGTGGCTCATGCCTGTAATCCCAGCACTTTGGGAGGCCGAGGCAGGTGGATCACGAGGTCAGGAGATCGAGACCACCCTGGCCCACGTGGTGAAACCTTGCCTCTACTAAAATACAAAAAATTAGCCGGGCATGGTGGTGTGTGCCTGTGATCCCAGCTGTTCAGGAGGCTGAGGCAGAGGAATCGCTTGAACCTGGGAGGCAGAGTTTGTAGTCAGTGGAGATCATACCACTTCACTCAGGCTGGTCACAGAGCAAGACTCTGTCTCAAAAAAAAAAAAAAAAAAAAAAATTAGCTGAGCGTGGTGGCAGGCACCTGTAATCCCAGCTACTTGGAGGCTGAGGCAGGGAGAATCGCTTGAACCTGGGAGGTGGAGGTTGCAGTGAGCTGAGATCTCGCCATTGCACTCCATCATGGGTTACAGAGCAAGACTCTGTCTCAAAAAAAAAAAAAAAAAAAACAAACAAACTTGCCTGACCAAACTCACAGGATGTCCCTGGGAATCATGTGAGATCATGTATGTGAAAGTACTTGGTAAACTATGCATAAGTGAATAAAACACTGTAAATATATTGTCATTGCTACTTAAATTAGTGTCATTATATAAGTATTTTGGGAAGTATACTCAATTCTGTAAACATTTATTAATACCTGTGTTCTGTTTGTTTTTTTTTGGTTTTTGTTTTTTTTGAGATGGAGTCTCACTGTGTTGCCCCAGCTGGAGTGCAGTGGTGAGATCTTAGCTCAGTGCAACCTCTGCCTCCCAGGTTTGAGCGATTCTCCTGCCTCGACCTCCCAAGTAGCTGGGATTACAGGCGTCTGCCGCCATGCCCAGCTAAGTTTCGTATTTTTAGTAGAGATGGGATTTCACCATGTTGGCCAGGCTGGTCTTGAACTCCTGACCTCAAGTGATATGCCTGCCTTGGCCCCCCACCAAAATGCTGGGATTACAGGCATGAGCCACCACACCTGGCCAGTTCTTAAGTTTTAGATAGCTTATCACATAGACATTGACAATGGTGGAACTTAGAGTGGATAAGACTTGTGGACCAGAAACTTGAGCTTACCATTACTAGTTTAATAGATAGCAGGGACAAGAGTAAACTAGCTAGAAGGCATGAATCTCAAAAGAAGAGGCATTTTTTTTTCTTAGTAGTGTGATGTTGGAAGTGCTAATGGGGAGCTAAGAGAATGCTGAAGCCTTCTCTGATGGAATTAGTGGAATGTGGAAAAATGAGCACCATCCACTTTGAAAAAAGAATTTGAGAAGTGATGTCCTTCAGAAGACCCAAGATTTGATCAAACTAGAGAGATGAAGACAGTATTCTGTGTAGAGCTAGAGATCAGAGAGAGGCTACTCTGGACAACTCTGCCTATGGGATAGCTCTGCTCTGTGGAACAGCCAAAAAAAAAAAAAAGCAGAGACTGTATGTGTGTGTGTAGGGGCTTTGGGAGAGATTAAAACAAAGTCTTACAATAGGATTCTAAAGTCCTCAATGAAAAGGATAAGAGGGAGAACAGTGAGAAGGAAATGGTATAAGGGAAAGATATAAGGGTAAAAATTTAGAAGTATAGATGTAGAGACTGTATTTTGGACAGTTGCCAAGGATGGCAATGATGGGAAGCATGAATTTTAGAAATGGTTGGCATCCCTCTGCCTTAGATGACCTTAGGCATCTGAATGATACTTTGGAGTCAAGTTATTCACTTGGCACAGGCTGCACCTCAGTTGAAGTTAGAGACCTCATAGGGCTAAGAGGGCAGTCCTTGCTTAGAATTGGGGAACAGGATCAGTTAATTCTCAGGTTTCCTTGCCCAGTGGTAGAAACAGTAAGAAGATCTCTGTACCACCACCCCCTCTTTACCAATTTCTGATCAGTCTGTGTCCTTGGTTTATTTTTCCAACTTCCTAAATTAAAATGTTTTCACTCCTTGTTTTTTAGCCACCATACAATAAATGTGAGTGAAAATACCTTGTGAATATTAGTGGTTACTATGTAGATATGCCCTTCATGCCAAAATTTGAATAAAAGAAAGATTTTCAACAGACCAGTTTGATCAAAGGGAATGTTACCAAATCAGGTTTTCCAGTTTTGATAACTTGACGTGATTTTGTAGCTCTTTTGTTTAGGTTTTTTTTTTTTTGAGTTTGCTCGTCACCCAGGCTGGAGTGCAGTGGTGTGCTTGGCTCACTCAACCTCTGCCTCCCAGATTCAAGTGATTCTCCTGCCTCAGCCTCCCGAGTAGCTGGGGTTTCAGACCCTCGCCACCACACCCAGTTAATTTTTGATGTTGGCCAGGCTGGTCTCGAATTCCTGAGCTCAGGTGAGCCGCCCCTCTCAGCCTCCCAAAGTACTGGGATTATAGGTGTGAGCCACCACGCCCAGCCAATTTTGTAGCTCTTTAGGTTGTTCCAACAAATCCTCTGTTATTAGCCATTTCAGTTGTTGACTGTTTATATGGCATTTATATACATTTATGTTCTGGTTTTTTCCTATCACAAATATAGAAAAATAAGGAAACAGTCTGAAAATTAGGAGAAAAAAGTATATATGGAGGGGGAAAAAGAAAAACCCTGGCAAAGCAGAAATAATTGGCTGAAGATGAATTAGAAATAAAAAAAAAACCTTTAAAAAGCCTGAATATGGAAGTGCTTTAAAATGCTTTAAGAGTTGCAAAACAAAGCAGTAGTTGAGAATTAATTTTTTTTTTTTTTTGAGATAGAGTCTCAGTCTGTCACCCGGGCTGGAGTGCAATGGTGCGATCTTGGCTCCTTGCAGCTTCCACCCCAGCAGGTTCAAGTGATTCTTCTCATGCCTCAGCCTCCCAAGTAGCTGGGGCTACAGGTGTGCACCACCACGCCCAGCTAGTTTTTTGTGTTTAGTAGAGATGGGGTTTCACCATGTTGGCCAGGATGGTCTCAATTTCTTGACTTTGTGATCCATCTGCATCAGCCTCCCAAAGTGCTGGGATTACAGGCATGAGCCACTGCACCCGGTCAGAATGCAGCATCTTAAATAGTATCTCTTTTCCCCAAGCAGAGTGCTAAAAACAAAATTTCTGACCTGATGAAAAAACTGATTCTATCTTGATCTCCGAAATTTCTATTAGTAAGAAATATTTAATTTTATGATGTCCCAAAAGTAACACTTGATTTATTTAGTAATCAATTCATTAAATGTTTTTTAAACAATTATTCTACCATGAAGGTGGATTTGGTTATAGCATCTTTAATGGTTTGTTTAATCTTTGGTTGGTAAAAAACATACTTTTAATATTTTGTTTAACTTTGGTTGGTAAAAAACATACTTTAATAAGGCTTTTAATTTTTTAGAATCTTGCTATATGTGGGGGTAATATATATTTTAATGCCTTATTCTAGATGAGTAAAAAGTAATCGTAATTCATGTTTCTTGTGAAGGGAAAATAAACAAGGTTTAGTTTTATTTTACTAGATATCAAACGAAAAAGAAAAAAAAAAAACAGGGATTGGCCAGGTGTGGTGGCTCACGCCTGTAATCCCAGCAGTTTGGGAGGCTGAGGTGGGTGGATCACGAGGTCAGGAGTTTCAGACCAGCCTGGCAACATGGTGAAACCCCATCTCTGCTAAAAATACATAAATTAGCCGGGCGTGGTGGCAGGCGCCTGTAGTTCCAGCTATTTGGGAGACTGAGGCAGAAGAATTGCTTGAACCCGTGAGGGGGAGGTTGCAGTGAGCCAAGATCAAGCTACTACACTCCAGCCTGAGTGACAAAGTGAGAAGACTCCATCTCAAAAAAAAAAAAAAAAGGATTAGTGATTTCAGTCTTTTAGAAATGGTTGGCATCCCTCTGCCTTAGTTTTTATCTCACTTGTAAAGGATTGAGTTCTTCCTTAATGTTTCCATCTGTTACAAGAATGTGGTTATATTCTTTCTTAGGTAATTGATATGAATCTAACCCAGTTTTCTTGCTGTTGTTGTTTTTGTTTTTAGTTACTCTAAGTTGAGATGTAAAGGAGCAGTTGGTCCTGTACATTTCCAAGCTTCTCTGTAATAATTGGTAATCACAATGATAACACTGAAGCATCAGGAAAATACTGTATACCATATGCTCAGACATAAAGTTTTCTTTTTTTTTTTTTTTGAGAGAGAGTCTCACTCTGGTGCTCAGGCGATAGTGCAGTGGTGCAATCTAGGCTCACTGCAACCTCTGCCACCCCGAGTTTAAGTGATTCTCCTGCCTCAGCCTCCCAAGTAGCTGGGACTACAGGCTCACACCACCATGCCCAGCTAATTTTTTTTAGTAGAGATGGGGTTTTACAATGTTGGCCAGGCTGGTCTTGAACTCCTTACCTCAAGTGATCCACTGGCCTTAGCCTCCTGAAGTGCTGAGATTACAGGCATGAGCTACTGTGCCTGGCCTAATTTTCTATTTAAAAAAATCAGAAAAGAGGGAGCTGCCTTACATTTCAGTCTGTATTTATTAGACTCTTAATGTACATTTCTCTCTCTTTTTTTTTTTGAGATGGAGCTTCGCTCTTGTTGCCCAGGCTGGAGTGCATGGCACGATCTTGGCTCACTGCAACCTCTGCTTCCCAGGATCAAACAATTCTGCCTCAGCCTCCCCGGTAGCTGGGATTATTGGCATATGCCACCACACCTGACTAATTTTGTATTTTTGGTAGAGACAGGATTTCTTCATGTTGGTCTGGCTGTTCTCGAGCTCCCAACCTCATGTGATCTGCCTGCCTGGCCTCCCAAAGTGCTGGGATTACAGGCATGAGCCACTGTGCTCAGGCCTTCTCTCTCACTTTCTTTATTTTGAAGAACAAAGTACTATTCAGTAAAGAGCCTGAAACTGTTTCAGTTTAAGCTAATTTTGAATGCATAAACGTTTACTTGTTGGATCAATTAAAAATGAATTTAAAAATTTAATATATAGTAATTTTTCCTAGGTATATGACCTCAAAATTGTGTTTAGATGCCATTGAAATAGATGTTTTCATTCAACAAGTATCACTTAAAAACCATACAGTTAGTGATTTCTTACAGAAATCATAAATATGTACTGCAACAGTGAGAAAACCAACTACTTAACTATGACAAAATGGGAACTTTTGGTTAAATATGTAGGGATAGGCTGGGTTCGGTGGCTCATGCCTGTAATCCCAGCCCTTTGGGAGGCCAAGGTAGGCAGATTCACCTGAGGTCATGAGTTTGACACCAGCCTGGCCGACATGGTGAAACAGAAATTAGCTGGGCATGGTGGTGGGCGCCTGCAATCCCAGCTACTCAGAAGGCTAACGCAGGAGAATTGCTTGAGCCCAAGAGGTGGAGGTTGCAGTGAGCCAAGGTGGTGCCACTGCATTCCAGCTTGGGCGACAGAGCAAGACTCTGTCTCAAAAAAAAAAAAAAAATTGCCGGGATAAATTTGCAGTGATAACATTTTACACAAAATCAGAAGTGTTGCATCTCAAACAGTTTAGACAGAAGTGAAGTTGATTTGACTTTGGGAGTCTGGGGCGGGCAGATCATGAGGTCAGGAGATCCGGACATCCTGGCTAACATGTTGAAACCCTGCATCTACTAAAAATAGCAAAAAATTAGCTGGGCCTGTTGGCACATGCCTGTAGTCTCAGCTACTCAGGAGGCTGAGCCAGGAGAATCGCTTGAACCCAGGAGGCAGAGGTTGCAGTGCGCCCAGATCGTGCCACTGCACTCCAGGCTGGGCGACAGAGTGGGACTCCGTCTAAAAAAAAAAAAAAAAAAGTACATTAGATGACTCAAAAAGTGACTCCAACAATAAGGAATGCACTAGTTTTGAATATATGCATAAAGATTTTGAATGAAGGTGTTTTGTGAAACATTAAGGTAGGAGAAAAATCAGTATTTTGAAATTATGATATATTTTAAGTCTACTAAATTAATTTACATTTCAGAAGTAAGCATCTAGTGTTTGGTCTGTATCTCTAAAAGTATGTAGTCAAATTGGTCAGAAAACATTGCTTTTACATTCTTATTAGAAAGGAACATGGTAAATCACCTTGTATTTGGGATTTCTTTCTATTTAGGCTTATTTGGTATTAAAGTGTTGTTGGTTTTTTTTTTTTTTTGAGACTTTGTCTCGCTATGTTGCCCAGTCTGGTCTCCAGTTTTGGGCCTCAAATGATCTTCCTGTCCCAGCCTCCCAAGTAGTTGGGATTACAGACACACACCACTACTCCCAGCATTAAATTGTATTTACTATTCTTCATTTAAGGTAGAGAGTACATAATAGTATAATACAATATTTTGAGAGTTCTGCCTAAAAATATTTTAGCTTAAAAAAGCTTTGGTTATCCTGAAATAACTTAATTTTGTGAGACAATTCATTTCTCCAGTAATTCTCAACAAAGAACATGTTATTATAAATACCTTTTAAAATTTTTTTTTGAGACGGAGTCTTGCTCTTGTTGCCCAGGCTGTAGTGCAGTGGCGCAATCTGAGCTCACTGCAACCTCCACCTCCTAGGTTAAAGCGATTCTCCTACCTCAGCCTCCCGAGTAGCTGGGATTACAGGTGCCCAACACCATGCCCAGCTAATTTTTTGTATTTTTAATAGATACAGGGTTTCACTATGTTGGCCAGGCTGGTCTCGTACTCCTGACCTCAGGCGATCCACCCACCTCGGCCTCCCAAAATGCTAGGATTATGGGCATGAGCTACCACACCTGGCCATAAATAGCTTTAAATGTAGTATAATTTGCTTACTATTTAGAAAAAAATACTTCTACTCAATAAATGAAGAAGAAAGAAAACTCCCTGCTTTACAATTTTTACTCTTATCTAGATCCAGTTATTAGTTTTTATGTTAATACATTATTGGTAACTTTTTTTATTAATTAAAAAAATTTGCAGCTGTCCCTTTTCCCCCAACACATCGCTTGACATCTGAAGAAGTGTTTGATTTGGATGGGATACCCAGGGTTGATGTTCTGAAGAACCACTTGGTAAAAGAAGGTCGAGTAGATGAAGAAATTGCACTTAGAATTATCAATGAGGGTGCTGCCATCCTTCGGAGAGAGAAAACCATGATTGAAGTAGAAGCTCCAATCACAGGTAAGCTTATTCATGTTTTGGGTATTATTTTCATTATGTCATTATTTAGTTGCCTGGATTTAAAACTTACTATTTTCAATTATATTGTATACTAAATCAATATTACATGGACATTGTCTTGAATTTCCAAATTATTTTTCATACTTAAAAAAGATTGCCTGTTTTCAGTGAATAGATATGATTCTAAATAATCTGAGTGTAGAAGTTAGTCTAATATGCTTTTGTGAAGGTTTCATCAATTCTGTTGACCATACTTTAATTTGATTCAATACTTTGCTTTCAGTTGTTAGGTTCAGATACCTTGATGTCACATCAGATACTAAAAGTGACCATTTAGAGAGCAACAGAAAGTATTGAGTTAGAATGGAGATTTTAACTGCCACCATTGTAATTTTGTCATTTTGAAACTTAAAACACATCGTTGGAGCCGTAGAGATCTTTATAAATGTAGGTGACAGTTTGTCACTGACCACAAATTTTGTTGTTTCTGTTACACTTTTTTCTAGATCTTGAGCACATGAATACCTGGTTACACATCATCCTAGTCATGAGTCTTATATTCTACTTTCTTCTCAGACATTTCTTGATAGCATTTATACTATGTCTTGTGTAAAAGAAATTTTCACTTAACTAAAATTTGTTATTTTAGAGAATTTTTTCCCCTTATCTAATAATCTTCTTGTTTCAGTGTGTGGTGACATCCATGGCCAATTTTTTGATCTGATGAAACTTTTTGAAGTAGGAGGATCACCTGCTAATACACGATACCTTTTTCTTGGCGATTATGTGGACAGAGGTTATTTTAGTATAGAGGTAATAATCATATTCTGTCATTTGATTTGCTGTTAAGTGTTAACATAGATACTTTCCCTTAATCCTAGTTTTTACAAGTGCCTGTATTGGCTTTTTAATACCTCTGCATATTCTGAAGGTTTTATGAAAAGCTACTATTTATTCCTGTTCTGTCTTTCAAACAATTCAATTAAATTTCTTTGTATAACTGTTTATATAATTATAATTGCCATTTTTTTCCCAGTGGAATTTATGAGCAGACTGAGGGGTCTTTATTGCCCTGTTAACTAGTGGCCTTAAAAAACTAGTGCTATTTATCTCTCTTGCCCCTAAAGGCAGAAACCATGTGAAAAAAGATTACTTGAATTTTCTCTGAACTTAATCAATGTACAGTCAGTATATTGTGAGTTTTTTATTGCTTGAGCCCTAGTGCTTCTGTTTCTCCTTATATAGCTATTAAAACTCAAGTATATTATATGGAATCTTTTATGTATTTTTAAAGTATTAATTTGTTCTTAAAAACTTGAGGCATTAAAATGACATTTTGATTGATTGTCACTTAACAGGAGGTGGTTCCTTTTGCTCCTTTTTTTTTTTCTTTTCCTTTTATTTTTTTTTTTGAGGCAGGGTCTTACTCTGTGGTCCATGCTGGAGTACCGTGGCACCATCATGGCTCAATGTAGCCTTGACCTCTTGTGCTCAAGGGATCTTTCTGCCCCAGTCTCTAAATTAGCTGGGACCACAGGTGCACACCATCATGCTCAGACTAATTTTTAAATTTTTTGTAATGATGGAGTCTCCTGTGTTGCCAAGGCTGGTCTTGAACTCCTGGGCTCAAGTGATCCTTCTGCCTTGGCCTCTCAAAGTGTTGGGATTACAGATATGAGCCATGGTGCCCTGCCATCTTTTTAAATTATATAAATAAAATGTAAATATAGAACAATATGTATTTTCCAATATGTACATTTTCTTTTTTTAATGAAAAGGGGATCATATTATAATATTGCCTGGAACTTGCTTTTTCATATATCCCTACACTGTGAATATCTTTCCAAGTCAGTAAATATAAACCTGTAGCATGATTTTAATAGCTACATTGTTAAAAATAAATACATAAAAATTAAAAAAAAAAAGAAAAAAAGAATAGCTACATTGTTTTCCATCTAATAAGCAAACCATAATTAATCAATTCCTTGTTGTTAGACACTGAAGATGTTCCCAGTTTTTTGCCTTTACAAATGATGCTTCAGTGAGTTATATTATTCATACATCTTTGCATACTTACCTGATTATTTTGGTAGGACAGATTCCTAGAGGTAGAATTATTGGGTCAAATCTCTACCAGTAGATACCTATGTTGCACATTTAATATGTTCCAAGCATGTTCTAGGCACTGAACACATATCAATTAATCTTCACAGTAATATTAATGAGGTAAGTACTGTTATTTTTTTCATTTCATAGATGAGGAACCTGACGCTTAGATAGGTTAAGTAACTTGTCCAAGGTGTGTTATTAGTAAACAGCACAGCCAGGCAGCAGTGTGACTCCAAGCATGTGCTTTTCTTTTTGGGGGGGGGGACAAGGTCTTGCCCTGTCACTCAGGCTGGAGTGCAGTGGCGCAGTCTTGTTTCTTTGCAACCTCTGCTTCCCGGGTTCAAGCTATCTCTGCCTCAGCCTCCCGAGTAGCTGAGATTACAGGCTTCCACCACCATAAGCATGTGCTTTTAACCACCTTTGCTGGTAGATGTTGAAACCTTACCTGGTGAATTTGTGTTAATTACTGATCCACTTCTCTAGTGTTTCCAATATACCTTTTTTTCTGAGGTGGGCTAGGATTCTCAGAGTGGAAGGAAGTTCTAGATTCTGTCCATCCTACTTCCCTTAGGAATTTTATTAGCTTGAGTTCTTCCTGCTGATAGTTTATTAGCCACCTCAACTTTTCCCAGATTATCTCAGAGCTTCAAGAAAATCAGAAAATGGCCCATTTTAACAAAAAATTTTCAGGCATTTGACAAAAACAATAAACAGTTTTATGAAGCTTATTTGGTAACAAAGTCTATTAGTGTGCTAGTCCCTGTATAAGATTGTTTTGTAGCTGACTCTTTTAATACATTTTGTTGTTATAAAAGGGAAATAACAAAGAATCAAAATAAGCAATGAAAACATATTATTTAACTGATTTTATTTTTTCCCTTTTGAATAAAATGAAGGTGTGAATAGTTACACATTTAAATACACCTTAATTTATTAACAGTAAAGTTTAGTTGGGTGTGGTAGCTCACACCTGTAATCCCAGCACAGGTTGGCCAAGTCAGGCAGATTGCTTAAACCTAGGAGTTTGAGACTAGCCAGGGAAACATGATGAAACCCTGTCTCCACAGAAAAATACAAAAAAATTAGCTGGGCCTGGTGGCATGTGCCTGTAGTCCCAGCTGCTCAAGAGGGTGAGGTGGGAGGATTGCTTGAGCCCAGAAGGTCGAGGCTGCAGTGAGCAGTAATTGTGCCATTGCACTTCAGCCTGGGTGACAGTGAGACCGAGTCTCTAAAAATAAAAAATAAATAAGTTTGTTTTTTTCTTTTTGTATGTTCTTATATAAACCATGTTTATTTCCATATGAAATAATCCTTCCTTTTTTAAGCAAATAGGTAAAATGTGAGTCTCTTTCTTATATTAAATCAATTTAGAGAATAGCATCTGCTACAATGTTAAATAATATTTTTATTTGAAAAATTGCATTTGCATTGAATTAGTTCAGACAATAAGCACTTATGTAAGGCAATATTCACAATCAACAAAACAAACATAAAACATGGACCTTCCCTTCATTAGGCAGCATGGCATAATGCTTAAGATCAGAGGATCAGAATCCTATCTCCATCACTTAGAAGTTTTGTGATTTTGGACAAGTTACTTAAGATCTTTGCTTCAGTTTCTCATTGTAAAATAAAGATGATATTACATATTGCATAGTGTTGTTTGAGGAATAAATGAAGGGAATTAATTAAATAGTGCTTCACATATTGTAAGTACTCAACAAATGTTAGCTACTGTTATTTTGACATTATTATTTTATTTACTAATATACTTCTGGAGACCAATGTGCTAATTGTTTTTATATTGGGGAGTCTGTAAATCCGAAGTAATTAAATAGATTGTTTGATTCATTTATTCAACAAAATTTATTGCTCTTCTATTTGCTAGGTTCTTTTCTGGGAGTGGAGAATAAAAAATGAATAGGATGACAAAATCTGTGATTTTGTGGTGCTTATATTTTAGTAAGGAACAAAGAAAGATAATAGAGGATGGTAAGGGTAATAGAGGAAAAGGAGTAAAGATCAAACAACTTCATTAAACAAAAATACAAGATAAATTCACTAGAAAAATTTTCTTTTGCAGTGTGTCTTATATTTATGGGTTCTGAAGATTCTATACCCAAGCACATTATTTCTTCTGAGAGGCAACCATGAATGCAGACACCTTACTGAATATTTCACCTTTAAGCAGGAATGTGAGTACTGCCAGGAGAAATGTTTTCACTTCCTTGGTATTCTTTTGGACTTATGTGGGTAGTAAGAGTTATGAAGACTTTACAAGGCAACATGTAAGGACAGATTTCATGTTCACATGTAAAGCTTTAAGGAAAGTTGTCGAGCACTCTCTGGTGTTTAATGGTATTTAATTAAGAAGTTTTTGGTGGGGCATAGTGGTTCACACCTGTAATCCCAGCACTTTGGGAGACCCAGGCAGGCGGATTGCCTGAGCTCAGGAGTTTGAGACCAGTCTGGCCAACATGGTAAACCCCATCTCCACCAAAAATACACAAAAATACACCAGCTACTCAGGAGGCTGAGGTAGGAGGATTGCTTGAGCCTGGGAGACGGAGGTTGTAGTGAGCCGAGATCATGCCACTGTCCTCCAGCCTGGGCAATAGAGTTAGATTAGACCCTGTCTCAAAAAAAAAAAAAGTTTTCATTTCAGAATTTCCTATTATGTTTAACTTTTACAAATGTGCTCTGGCGTAGCTTAGAGTTTTTTATATAGTTTTAATGTTAAATTTTTTTTTCTAGGCCAGGCTTGGTGGCTCACGCCTGTAATCCCAGCACTTTGGGAGGCCGAGGTGGGTGGATCACCTGAGGTCAGGAGTTGGAGACCAGCCTGGCCAACATGGCAAAACCCCATCTCTACTGAAAATGCGAAAATTAGCCAGGTGTGGTGGCACGAACCTGTAATCCTAGCTACTCAGGATGCTGAGGCAGGAGAATCCCATGAGCCCAGGGGGCGAAGGTTGCAGTGAGCCAAGATTGCGCCATTGCACTCCAGCCTGGGTAATGAGAGCAAAACTTCATCTAAGGGAAAAAAAAAAAAAATATATATATATATATATAGAGAGAGAGAGAGAGAGAGAGAGAGATTTTGTCTAACAGGAAAAATAAAAACCAGAAGAAAAAAATGTTATTGTTGCATTGGACATTTTAGTCCTTCAATCTTGAGGGATTCCTGTGAGGAATCCTAACAAATTGTTTATCCTGTTATCATTGCGTCATTTCAATCATGGTATTAATGACTGAAATTCTTTTTAAAATTTTTTGTTTTTATTTTTTATATCATTTTTTTTTAAGACTAGTCAGGTACAGTAGTTTGTAAAATTCTTAACTTAAAATGTTTATCCCTTTTCTCTCTCAAATTATTACCCCAATGGTAATCTAATACCTATAAGTAACCATATGTTACAGAGTGAGGCTAGGCCTTTTTCACACCTCAAACCTTTATACTTTTTTTGAGATGGAGTCTTGCTCTGTCACCCTGGCTGGAGTGCAGTGGCACAATGTCAGCTCACTGCAACCTCCACCTCCCAGGTTCAAGTGATTCTCTTGCCTTAGCCTCCAGAGTACCTGGAATTACGGGCATGTGCCACCACGTCCGGCTGATTTTTTTACTTTTAGTAGAGATGTAGTTTTACCTTGTTGGCCAGGCTGGTCTTGAACTCCTGACCTCAAGTGATCCACCTGCCTCAGCCTCCCAAAATGCTGGGATTACAGGTGTGAGCCACCGTACCTGGCCTACCTTTGTGCTTTTTAATATTCATGACTGTATTAAATAGAGTTAAGTTCTAAAAACAGAAATAATTTCAATATTTTGAGACTCAAAACATGATCCAAAAAGATCATATTAAGTAGAGACTTGCAGTAAAAGGAAGAAAATACAGTGATGGGTAGTGGCAGAAGTGGCATACTCTTGTAACTTCAAGGATCAGGCAGTTAACCTAAAAGAATAAGATGAGACCTGGAAAGTGCATGCTTGACCTAAAAGCAATCAAATTAGAATTTTTATTAAACCACAGTGCTAGAAAACAGGTCTGTTACCAGACTACCAGTTTAGAATCTTGATTGTTGGATATGGATATGGATATGGATATGGATATATATATATATATATAATACATAATATATATAGTTTTTTTTCATATTTGAATGTTACAGTGTTCAAACAGGAAATAGGAACTAAGTTCATTTTTTTTTCTTAGATAAATAACAAACTACCTACCAAAATCTCATTAAAACCAAAATACTCAGGAATTTAAAGTTATAAAGGATCAAAGGAAAGTTCATGATATCTCTCTAAAAGTAAATTATAGTTTGATTTGGTAGAGTTTTGTCTTTCTTGTGTTTCTGTATTGGCTTCCTGCTTCACTGCCCATTTTTAAGTATTCATTGTAGATAAGAGGAACCCCTCAGCTTTTCTGACTATGAGTATGCTGTTTTCTTTTATTTTTCAGAAAAATTGGATGAACCTTGAGTTTTGTTGTGATGATGTAGTCGTCTTGCCTGTAATAACAATAGTCATTGACTCTTAGAATAAAATAAAGCAAGTATTAAAATGATTTTAACCTCAAATATAGTTCTAATTTTGCCTTATTTGGCCAATAAAGGTGAAGTGTTGAGCTGTTTTTAGAGACTTTTTTTTTTTGAAACAGAGTCTTGCTCTGTTGTCCAGGCTGGAGTGCAAGTGGCACCATCTTGGCTCACTACAACCTCCATCTCCTGGGTTCAAGTGATTCTGGTGCCTCAGCCACTGAGTCTCTGGGATTACAGGTGTGTGCCACCATGCCTGGTTAATTTTTGTATTTTTAGTAGAGACAGTGTTTGACCATGTTGGCCAGGCTAGTCTTGAACTCCTGGCCTCAAGAGATCTGCCTGCTCCAGCCTGTCAAAGAGCTGGGATTACAGGCGTAAGCCACTGTGCCCGCCCTGTTTTTAGAGACTTGACTTATTTATTTTTAGTAATACTTGATAAATAAAATATTTATTTTAGTAATACTTTAGTAATATTCTGCTGAATAATTCAAAATAATTTTAGAGAGCAAATATTTTGTCTTCATAAGACATAATATAATCCAAAATAATTTTAGCGAGAAAGCAGATATTGTCTTCTTAAGACTGATAACATTGCATATTTTTGTTGATTCTTATAGGGGACGATGCTTTCCTTTAAAGAAAAATTGAATACAGTAAAATTTATTCTCTGTGGTATTTACTTCTGTGACTTTGACACTGCATAGAGTTGCCCACCACCACTGTCATACAGAGAAGTTTTATCATGCCATAAATTCTCTCTTGCTACCTTTTTATAGTCACACCTTCACTCACTCTGAAGCACTGGCCACCACTTTGCTCTTTTCTGTCTCTATATTCTTGCCATCTATCTCTTTTTCTGTCTGTCTATCTGTCTATATCCTATTGCCTTTTACAATTGAAACTGTAACTATCACAATTTCATTATAAGTAGCTATAAGATATAAAGGAGGGGAGAGAACAAGAAATAAAATTCTAATATATATATTTTGAAAATGGTCAACCAGTCATGTAGTTTTCAATTACTTAATTTTTTTCTTTTTCTAGGTAAAATTAAGTATTCGGAAAGAGTCTATGAAGCTTGTATGGAAGCTTTTGATAGTTTGCCTCTTGCTGCACTTTTAAACCAACAGTTTCTTTGTGTTCATGGTGGCCTTTCACCAGAAATACACACACTGGATGATATTAGGAGAGTAAGTATATATTTTAGTTCCAAGATTGGTTTCTATTTATAGTACATTGTTGAGTAGAGTGGAAGCTTCAAACTTTTCTTCACTGCCAAGATTAGGTAATGGTAAAAATTAATATACTGATATCTTAAGGAAATAACTTATGTTTATTCACAATAATATAGTATGGACTGTATTCAAAGTTGGTACTGCTTTCCTGTGTACATTTTGTCCTTACTTTTTGATGAGTTACTCCTGTTCTTTCTTTTCTTTCTTTCACAGTTAGATAGATTCAAAGAGCCACCTGCATTTGGACCAATGTGTGACTTGTTATGGTCCGATCCTTCTGAAGATTTTGGAAATGAAAAATCACAGGAACATTTTAGTCACAATACAGTTCGAGGATGTTCTTATTTTTATAAGTAAGGAAAGATATCCAAGATTAATCACATTTTGGTTGTTAGCATAGCATATGCTTCATACAAAAAAACCATTATTTTACTTAATTTACTCTTTTTTCCCCACAGCTATCCAGCAGTGTGTGAATTTTTGCAAAACAATAATTTGTTATCGATTATTAGAGCTCATGAAGCTCAAGATGCAGGGTAAGAATTCTGTTTCCCTGACCCAAATTAACACCTAAAATATAAATCAAACTTAGTAACCATGATTAATGCTTTACGATGCATATTAAGCTATTTGTTTTGCAGCTATAGAATGTACAGAAAAAGTCAAACTACAGGGTTCCCTTCATTAATAACAATTTTTTCGGCACCTAATTACTTAGATGTCTACAATAATAAAGGTAAGATGTTGTTGATAAAAAAAATTGTTAAGCAACTTAGTATTTTAGTTTACTTATTTTTTTGAAAGTATAAAAAATGGGTGTTGTTTGAAACTATTAGTATCCAAATTTCTTTTTAAATAACTATAAGATATAAGGGAGGGGAGAGAACAAGAAATAAAAATCCAAACTGTGAAACTAAGTAATATAACCATTCCACAACTTGTCTCTCATAAAAGCCGTTTTGTAAAATGTGCTCTAAGTGCATCAAGCAAAACCAAACATGAGTTTCTCAAACTACCCTTTCTTGAATCTTTTCCCTTATTTCAGGATGTTTTCTTGTTTGTATAAAGCTGCTGCTGCTTTGACAATTTTGTTTATTTGCACTGTCTGCTTGTTTAGTTTATCATGTTTCTTGTTTTATGTTCACTGATCTAGGTTCTGTTTCTCTTTCTTATTTCCTTCTTTTACCTCCACAGTCTTATCACTGCCCCATGAAGATTTGCCTTTGACCGTTTTTGATTAATCCACTTTCATCTCATTTGAGGGAACATTCTTCTCTTTGTTTTTACTGCTTTTTTCCTTTGCTTTCTGTTCCAGTGTTTCATTTCCTCTCCTTCCCTGAAAATTTGATCTGTCTATAGTAGTTGGATTTCATTTTACTTTGGATATAATTTATTGACTGAAAGTGCCAAATCTAGTTAAGTGTGTGCCGAGCACATTGAAGATGAGATCGGGTATGTTTATGTAGTTTACATCTTTGGAAGATGAAATTAAGAGGCCAGCTTCTCTTCTGTCTTGACATGTCTGGAATTCAGTTGACTAATGCCATAGCTTCAGGATCAGACTGGAGTACATGTGCCAAGAGGAAAGAACAGAAGGTTAAAGACATTTAAAAAGGACATTTAGAGAGAGAATGAGGTCATTGCTAAATAAGGGTCATGGTGTAAGTTAAAAAGAGGAACAGAGGAAGAGTTTTTTTGGATGATGAGAGGTAATGGTTAAAAGATTAGAACATTTGCCTGAGACCAAACAGTAGCATGCTGGATAACTTTGGTGTAGAATATGCTATAAGAACTTATACTATAGAATGTCTAATGAAATATGACTTCATTTTTGAGAAGAAACATATCTAAGTTTTGATTCCATTGTCTCTCTTTTTTTTTTTTTGAGACAAGGTTCGCTTTGTCACCCAGGCTGGAATGCAGTGGTACAATCTCAGCTAACTGCTACATCTGCATCCTGGATTCAAGTGATTTTCTTGCCTCAGCCTCCTGAATAGCTGAGATTACAGGCACCTGCTACCTCACCCAGCTAATTTTTGCATTTTTATAGAATGAGGATTCACCATGTTCACCAGGCTGGTCTCAGACTCCTGACTTCAAGTGATTCCTGCTTTGGCCTCCCAAAATGCTGGGATTACAGGCCTGAGCCACTGTGCCCCACCCTAATTTGATTCTCAAAAACAGAACCAAGTGTTAAATTTAACTTTCTACCAGTGCTCTAATTCCTTAACTGTGACTTACCCTTGTTAGTATTAAGGGAGCTAGTGTTCAGGGTCTAGTTGAATACTGCCTTACCCATTGTCCTTGTTGGTTTGACTTAGGAGGTTAAGGGATGGATTTTTTTTTAGTGCTTAGAAAAGAAACTCAAACCATTGACTCTGTCTTGTCAAAAATCAGATGTCTCTGTGGTTCTGAGTCTGCACATAAATAGTATTAATGATTTGAATGTTTCCATTATATGGGTGTGTTTGTAATTCTTCATTCTATCCGTAACGCAATTTTCTAGATTTTTCTCTCTTTTCTCCTTTAAAAAAGATGAAAGCTTGGTATCAGCTCATATTGTTTGAGGCTAATTTAAAATACTTTTTTTTTTCACTTTGAACTGATTGTCCAAACATATAATTTAAAATACTTTTATTTCAGATGGGAATTTCATATGGGAAACAAACATAATACCTATTAAGTTAATAAATAGTAACATGTAGCAGGATTACTTTTGATTCTTTGTTAGCCAAAATCACAAATCTTGGAATCTTAACGTCTGCATTTCATTAAATGACAAAAATTAAATTTCATTTCATTAAAATGAAAAAAAGTAACCATAAAATTATAATATCTATAGGACATTTTATACTTTTATGTATTTTCATGTGAAGTGCATTTTCTTATCTTAAAAGTAAACTCCTGTGGTAGGCAAGGTGGACATATTAGTCTTGTTTTAAAAATGAGAAACAGATTAGTTGAATAATTTACCAAGCATTGCACAGCTAGTATGTGCTGTAGTTTAGATGAGAACCCAGCCCTTCTAACTCAGTGTTCTATACAGTAATATAACCAGTAACTGAAATCTATATAGATCATTTAAGATTTTAATTATATCAACATACTGAAACATTTTGAGATACCTGTATTTGAGATGAATATGTTACCTTTGGATTGTTTGGTTATAATATTTTATCTTTGGTGTTTTAGTGGGATTCTTTTTCTATACAAAGTAAAATATTTATTTGTAGTAGTTTTGCCTGATTTTCCATATTAAATGAAACAAATACATTCATACATTTATAAATAAAATGTTCCAAGTGGGTGGGATTTTTTTGTTTGCTTTATTACTATTCAGCTATCCTTTTCAGGTTGCCTGAAGCTAGAAAGATCTTAAATGCTCAATTTGTATGAAATTTTAAAACCTAGAAAATTGCTCATTGCCATTCTGTGTTTCCTCTAAAAATTGAGTTTTCACAATTTTGGATTTAGTAAAAATGCATGTTCATCATTGGATTATAAAGTAAAACAAACATTCTTGAAAGAATCTGGAAATTTCATTAGTAATGTGAAGATCTGACTGTAGTATAGTTCTACGTAACAGTGTTAAAAACAAAATGTGTATTATTATTAAAAAATTAGTTCCTTCCTCCCTCTACCAGCCCTGATTCCACTCACCCTTGATCTCCCTTCCTCTTAAAAATACATTTTTCTGCTTTTATGTATTTTATATTTTTAAGGCTAATTACAGATAGTTACATTGATACTCAATTTATCTTGCAGCTGCTGTATTAAAGTATGAAAATAATGTGATGAATATTCGACAGTTTAACTGTTCTCCACATCCTTACTGGTTGCCCAATTTTATGGATGTCTTCACATGGTCTTTACCATTTGTTGGAGAAAAAGGTATAATTTTTATTTTAAAAAAAGTTGTTTTATTACCATTATGTATACTCCAGTTTACTATCATAGGCACATACTTGCTAAAGGAAACCGAAGTCTAGTTTCACTGTGGTTACAGCTCTACTTGTGTCAGTGGGTGTGGACATAAAAGTCTGAAAGATATTTTAGTTAGCTGTTTACAGCCCCCATGTGAGGGTGTCTGGGGGACTGGGAGAAGACATAAATAGCCCAATGTCTTCAGCTGTTGGGTTTCCTTTTTTTTTTCTTTAGCTTAAATCTTTTAGGAAGGGGTGGAGAGATTGCTTTGCTTTTGAATAGGTTCTTCTGCATATTTTAACACCATTTTTGGGCATTCAATCGAAATTCATGGGAAAATTTAGTAGCCTTCATTTTAGCAATATTAGTCATTTTAATAGCAGTTCTATAAGAGAAATGATAAAGATAAATTCAGATTCTAACCTTACATTCCTTCTCTTATATAAAAAATATGTATAAAATTTTAGTAGTGATGCCTTTCTGATAATTTAGAGGAACACTTGTTAGTACATAATAGGCTTTTTAAGAGAAAATAAATGCTATTTAAGAAATTCTGTTTCTGTGTTTCATTTGTAGTTCTAGAGAATTCTTAGGATTTTGTTACCTTTCATCTTCTTCTTTTACATTTTAAGTTAATTTTTTCATAAGAAAATGCCTCAGTTTCCATATGTGGAAAATGACAGTATGAAAGTACAGACGTGATTATAAAACATTTTGTTCAGTATTCCCCTCTATTTTTTCTCACCTCTTCCATGTTACAAAATGTTCCTTTCTGTTTGAGATATGTCACTTCTGCCAAGGCAATTTGTAGTTCTGAAATTCAGAATTAATACTTAAACTGTGTATGTTAAACAGGTTCTCTGTAGATTGCCTTCGTTTACTCAGTAGATCCAGTGTTAATACGGAGATAGAATTACCCTTTATCATTTGAGAAGGGGGCCAGTTAAGGGCTTAGGTGCAAGGGATGCATTACACTTACAACCTTCTATCTTTGGTATATGAGAAATAGTTCAATCATAGCATCATAGGGCTAAAGGGAATTAAATAATTCATCTTTCTCACTCTCCTGCCTTCAGGCTAGCAGCTCAACTATTTTAATGTAATATGGGAAGAATAGAGGGGCTAGGAAGGTAAGGTAGAAGGAAAATGGACATTTCATAGATTCTCTCTAATTTGATTCTCTGATGGTCCCACATAAGGAAACATTTCATTATATCTAATCTAAACGTTTATGCTATGAATGTCTAAACAAGGAAAGAAATAGAGATAATAGGTTTTTCTCAACTCATGCACCTATCAAAAACCAAGGCATCATAGGGCTTTAGAGCTCATAAGTGGATTTAACAGTCATTTAGCCCAACTCCTTTTGAGAGGTGAGATAATTTAAGATGAAGTCTGTGGATCCCTTGTAAGTGAAGATGGAGAACAGTAGGCTTTTATCAGCGTTCCTACATTTGAGGTCTGCTACTAAATGATGTTTAGTTTTTCCGTTGCCACTCTAAATCATCTTATCTTTTATAAACAAGGAGATATTCAAACCTTTTGACCATTTCTGTTGTTTTTCTTTATATCTTCTATAAATTATTCACATCTCTCTAAAAATGTAAAGCTCAGATTTTAACATTACATGCAAATAGAATTCTAGCCAGTGTTGAGCACAGTAAGAAAATCTTCCCAAACTCTTTGCATATTTTACTATTTTAATACATGATGGCTGTTCAGATAGCCTGACTACTTCTTGATTCTAATGAAAATTTTCTTTTGGTGTGAAATACAGCAAGTGACATTTTATTTGTTTTACTTCCAAGAAGCCAGTTAGACTCCAGGTCTAGTTCCTGAGAAGCAACTAACGTAAGCCAGAGGCTTCCTGAGAGGCTGATTTAATCCCAAAATTAGATGAAAGCAGTGTTTCTTTACCCCTTTGGGGGCTAAGAACCCCCACTATTTTTTTTAAAGAGACAGAATCTCGCTCTGTTACCCAGGCTAGAGTGCACTGATACCATCATAGCTCATAGCAGCCTTGAACTCCTGGGCTTATGTGATCCTCCTGCCTTGATCTTATAAAGCACTGAGATTATAGGTGTGAGCCACTGCACCTAGCCAAGAACCCCTTTTATATTTCACTAAAATTATTCTTACATTGGCCTATAGTCCCAGCTGCTAAGGAGGCTAAGGCAGGAGGATCATTTGAGCCCAGGAGTTTGAGACTATAGTGTACAATAATCACACATCTGATAGCCACAGCACCCCAGCCTAGACAACATAGCAAGACTCTGTCTCTAAAGAAGTAAAATAACTTACATTGGGAAATTTTCAACATATACCAAGGTAGAGTGAATAATATGAATTTTCTATGTACTAATTAATCATCTTCAACAATTACCAAATCAGAGCCAATCTTGTATAATTTATATCCCCATCCAGTACTCCCTACCTCATAATCTCAATTATTTTGAAACAAATCTCAACTATTATTTTTATATCTATAAATACTTTAGAATATATTTCTAAAAGATAAAGACTCAAATTTTAAAAGTACACATACAAACATTTATTTATTTATTTTTTTGATACAGAGTCTCATTCAGTTGCCCAGGCTGGAAGTGCAGTCTCATTCTGTTGCCCAGGCACAATCTCAGCTCAGTGCTACCTCCAACCCCCAGGATTAAGTGATTCTCGTGCCTCAGCCTCCTGAGTAGCTGGGATTACAGGCATGCTGTACCATTACCTGGCTCATTTTTGCATATTTAGTAGAGATGGGGTTTCACCATGTTGGCCAGACTGGTCTCGAACTCCTGGCCTCAAGGGCTTTGTTTGCCTCAGCCTCCCAAAGTGCTGGGATTACAGGTGTGAGCCATCACCAGAAACATTTATTAATTTCTTAATATAGAACCCCTTTGAGAATCTGGTAAAAGTTACGGACTTTTGCTTCAAAAAAATTACATCCCTAGTCTGCTTTTTTTCTCCCATTTTGCTTAGGATAGTTTAAATTTCCATTAAAAAATTTTTTACAAGGAAAAGAGGGCCAGGCGCAGTGGCACGTGCCTGTAATCCTAGCACTTTCGGAGGCTGAAAGGATCACTTGACCCTAGGAGTTCAAGGCTGTAGTGAGCTATGATCATTCCACTGTACTCCAGCCTAGGGGACAGAATGGGACTCTGTCTCAAAAGAAAAAAAAATAGTTGAATTGGTTCGTGGTTCTGCAGATTGTATAAGTATGGCATTAGCATCTCCCTGGCTTTTGGGGAGGCCTCAGGGAACTTTTACTCAGGATGCAAGGTGAAGTGGGAGCAGACAGTTCACATGGTGAAAGCAGGAGCGAGACAGCTAGGGAGAAGATGCCAGATACTTATAAACAGCCAGATCTCACAAGAGTTTACTCACTATCGCGAGGGCAGCACCAAAGGGATGGTGCTAAACCTTTCATGAGAAATCCAACCCAGTCACCTCCCACCAGGCTCCACCTCCAACACTGGGGATTACAATTCAGCATGAGATTTAGAGATGACACAATCCAAACTATATCATTCCCCTGGTCCCTCAAATATCATGTCCTTCTGATATTACAAAACACAACCATCCCCTGCCAATGTTTCCCCAAAGTCTTAACTTATTCTAGCATTTAACTGAAAAGTGCCAAGTCCAAAGTCTTATCTGAGACTCAAGCCAGGTTCCTTCCACCTATGAACCTGTAAAGTCAAAGGCAAATTATTTACTTCCAAGATGCAATGAGGGTACAGGCATTGGATAAAATAAACATTCCAGTTTCAAAAGGGAGAAATCAGCCAAAAAAGAAAAGGAGTTCAGGCCCTATGCAAGCCTGAAACGCAGCAGGCAGTCATTAAATCTTGTTCTTTTTTTTTCTTTTTGAGACAGTCTTGCTCTGTTGTGCCCAGGCTGGAGTGCAGTGGCATGAGCTTGCCTCATTGCACCCTCCACCTCCCAGATTAAAGTGATTATTCTGCCTCAGCCCCCCTAGTAGCTGGGACTACAGGCTTGCCCCACCATGCCTGGCTAACTTTTGTATTTTTAGTAGAGACAGGGTTTCACCATGTTGGCCAGGCTGATCTTGAACTCCTGACCTCAAATGATCCACCAGCCTTGATCTCCCAAAGTACTGGGATTAAGGTGTGAGCCATTGCACCCGGCCACAGTCATTAAATCTTAAAGCTCCAAAATAATCATTGACTCCAGGTCCTACATCCTGGGCAACCTGCTTCAAGGAGTGGGCAGTTCCGTCCCTCTGGTTTTTCCACACTGAGGTTGCAAGCGGCCAGTGGCTCTACCATTCTGGGGTCTGCAGGGCAGCAGCCCTTTCCCACAGCTCCACTAGGCAGTGCCTCAGTGGGGAGTATGTGTGGGGCCTTCAGCTCTACATTTTCCCTTGGCACTGCCCTAGTAGTATCTCTCTGTGAGGGCTCTGCCCCTGCTCTGCCTGGGTACCCAGGCTTTCTCATATGTCTTCTGAAGTCTAAGTGGTAGCCACCAAGCTTCATTCACTCTTGCAATTGTACTGCCTAGGGATTTAACACCATGTGGTGGCTGGAGCTAGAGCTGTCCCTGACTATGGGATGCAGTGTCCTGAGGCTGTGCTGATCAATGGTCTCCTCCTCAACCCCCAAAACTGTTCTTTCCTCCTAGACCTCTGAGCCTATGATGGGAGAGGCTACTTCATTTTTCCCATTGTTGGCTATTAGCACTTGGCTCCTTTCATATTTTTTTCTTAAACGTTTTCTTCTATCCATTTCCCTCACTAGTGAAAACACATTATTAGTGGGAGTGTTCTTTATTGTTTTCTTCCTTTATAAAATACGCTCATCTTGAATTCTTCCCTTGAAGAGATGACCCTTCCATTCAAGCCAATCTAACCTGTCTCTAGATTTTATTACCCTTCTGCTTTTTCGGGAAACTTGCTGTATCATTTGTGTCCTCTATATCTTCACATTCTCACTACTAGTTCTTTTATAAAATTATTCAAATCTATCTGATCTTTAAATAAAAAATAAATAACATTTCTCTCATCTGATGTCTTTCTGTAACTACTACTGTGCTGTGACTTTCTCTCTTTTATTTATTTATTTATTTTGCTATTATTTTCTTGCCTTTTCTTTCAGAAATCAAATTTCTGGATGAAAATACATACTTTAAAGCTACTATTTAGTTTCCGTTAAATGGCTCCATGTAGCTTTCAAGGTAAACCTTAACCTGTCACACAGAGTCCTTGGACCTTCCCTACTTTGTTTTCAGCCTCATTTCCTGCCTTTCTCTTTCATATTTTGTTTGTTCTAGGCATATCACAGCAAAGCCAGTTTTCTTTTTTTTTTTTTTTGAGATGGAGTTTTGCTCTCGTTGCCCAGGATGGAGTGCAATGGCACGATCTTGGCTCACCGCAACCTCCACCTCCCAGGTTCAAGCAATTCTCCTGCCTCAGCCTCCCGAGTAGCTGGGATTATAGGCATGTGCCACCATGACCGGCAAATTTTGTATTTTTAGTAGAGATGGGGTTTCTCCATGTTGGTCAGGCTGGTCTCCAACTCCTGACCTCAGGTGATCCGCCTGCCTCGGCCTCCCAAAGTGCTGGGCTTATAGGCATGAGCCACCGCACTTGGCTGCAAAGCCAGCTTTCTGAATGTGCTATGCTTTTTAAGTTTTATAACTTCATACTTTTCTTTATTTTTTATAACAGCTTTATTGATATATAATTCACATACCGTACAGCTGACCTATTTTAATTATATAATTCCATGTTTTTTATATACCAAAGAGTTGTGCAGCTGTTACCACAATTTTGGAATGTTTCCATCATCCCCTCCAGAGAAACCCTGTACCCATTAGCGGTCACTCTTCATTTTCCCCTAACCCTCCTTGCTAACCCTAGGCAACCACCAATCTGCTATTCCCATAGATTCACCTATTCTGGACCGTTTATATAAATGGAATCATACAGTGTGTGCTCTTTTGTGACTGGCTTCTTTCCATGTTTCAAGGTTTATCTGTGGTGTAGCATTAATCAGTATGACATTCCTTTTTCTGCTGGAATAGTATTCTATTGTATGGATATAGCACATTTTGTTTGTTTTATTCATCAGCTGATAGTTCTACTTTTGGACTGTTAATAATGCTGCAAAGAATATGCATGTACAAGTTTTATATTTTCATTTTCTTGGGTATAGATCTGGGAGTGAAACTGCTGGGTCATGTGGTAACTATGATTAACCTTTTAGGGATCTGCCAAACTGTTTTCCAAAACAGCTGTACCATTTTACAGTTTAATCAGGAGTGTGTATTCTTTGGATGAAAAAAATATGTATTTTAATACATATTTTAATATTATATTTTAATATATATTTTAATATATCATATATATATTTTAATATATAATATAGAATATTTTAAAATATGTTAAATATAGGAAATATCTATTTTAATATAGAGTTGGGGTTTCACCATGTTGCCCAGGCTGGTAACTCCTGAGCTCAAGTGATCTGCCTGTCTCAGCCTCCCAGAGTGCTAGGATGACAGGCGTGAGCCACACTGCACCCAGCTGAGGATGAATATATTTTCAGATCCTTTGCTCATTTTATAATTAGATTGTCTTAAAATTTTCTTTATTAAAAAATGTTTTTGTATAAATGTATGAAGTATAAGTGTAATTTTGTTACTTGGATATACTGCATAGTGGTGAAGTCAAGGCTTTTAAGTATATTTGTCACCAGACTAGCATACATTGTACTTAAGTAATTTCATCTTCCACCCCTTTCCCACCTCCTTACCCTTCCAAGGCTCCATTGTCTGTCATTCCACACTCTACCTCCATGTATATATATTATTTAGCTTCCACTTAGGAGAACATGCAGTATTTGTTTTTCCATGTCTCAGTTGTTTCATGTAAGATAATTATTGTTGAGTTGTGTTTTTTATATATTCTATATGCAAGTTCCTTATCATATGTATGATTTACAAATAATTTTCTTCCATTCCACTTTCACTTTGTTTTTTTTTTTTTTTGAGACAGGATCTCGCTCTGTCACCCAGACTGGAGTGTAGTGGCACCATCTTGGCTCACTGTAACCTCCACCTCCCAGATTCAGACAGTTCTCCTGTCTCACCCTCCTGAGTAGCTGTGCTTACAGGCATATGGCCACCATGCCTGGCTAATTTTTGTATTTTTAGTAGAGACAGGGTTTCACCATGTTGGTAAGGCTGATCCCGAACTCCTGGCCTCAAGTGATCCCAGAGTGCTGGGATTACAGGCATGAGCCCCCGGCCTGGCTGGCTTTCACTTTCTTGATAATGTCATTTAGGCATTCACTCTCTTAGGCTAGAATGCAGGAGTGCAGTCATAACTCACTGCAATCTCAAACTCTTGGACTTAAGCAGTCTTCCCACACGGCCTTGCAAGTAGCTAGGACTACAGGCATGTTGCACCATGACTAGCAAATTTTTTTCCTTTTTTTTAGAGACGGGATCTTACTGTGTTGCCTAGGCTGGTCTCAAATTCCTAGGTTCAAGTGATCTTCCTTCTTCAGTCTCCCACATAGCTAGGATTACAGGCACATGCTTCCATACCCGCTTTTTTGGTCCTGTAAAGCACAAAATTTTCTAATTTTTTAAAAACATATGTTTTATTGTATATCTTTAAGGTATACAACATAACAGCTTTATTGAAATATAATTTATATAAATGCAATTCATCTATTTAAAGTATACAATTCAGTTGGTTTTAGTATATTTCTAGAGTTGTGTAACCATCAGAAAGATTTAGGTAAATCCATAGATTTACCTATGCTGGACATTTTATATAAATATGGTCATAAAATATATGGTCTTTTGTGACTGGTCAAAAAGTTTTTTAATTTTGACGAAGTCATATTTATCTATTTTTTGTTTGTTTCTTGTGTTTTTGTTGTTATACCTAAGAAATCATTTCCTAATCCAAGCTCATAAAGATTTATCCCTGTTTTTTTCTAAGAGTTTTAGCTCTTACATTAGGTTTTTGATCCATTTTGAGTTAATTTTTGCATGTCGTGTGCAGTAGGGGGAGTCCAGTTTATTCTTTCACATGTGACCATTTGCAGCTTTATTCTTTTGTAGTTCACCATTGTTGAAATGACTGTTCTTTAGCCACTGAATTGTTTTGGCACCCTTGTGAAAAAAATAAATACCAGGTTTTCTTTCTAGACTCTCTATCCTGTTGTGCTAAATGACTACTACATCGTTTTTCTAACTTCTGTTTAGCATACCTTATCTGCCCTCTTCACTTGGCAAACTTGTAGTTGATGATTCCTTTCAAATGTCATCTACCAAAAGCCTTGCCTTCCCCAGCAGATCTTTTGCATACCTTTGAATACTTATGGCATGTTTTTCATCACTCTTTTGAGGTTGATATTTAATATCTCCTTCAGTGGTTAGTAAGCTTTTTGAAGGTAGAGACTTTGCGTTTCATACCTGAATCCTAGAGCTTTAGTGCAGTACCTGATGTGGGGGGGGCTTTTGTATGTTTCTAGAAGGAAGAATTGTATTTATGCAATTTTTGAAAAGTATATTTTTTAAAAAGTATATTTATAGAAGGAAAAAATGGTTTGTAGGAGAAATACTGAATTTTGTTTTGAATATGTTCATTTCTGGGTGCCTTCAGGACATCTAGGTGTCAGACTTTTTAAAAATTATTTATTGAAATTTGCTTTTATCTTCCTTATTTTATGTACTTATTTGTTAGATATTTATTGGGTACCTGTCATGTGACAGGGGACAGTGCTAGGCTCTGCAGTTACAATAATGAATTAAACAACATCCTACACTCATAAAGTTTTCATTCTAGTGGGGAAACATACAGTATACAAATGATTTAAGACAGTTGACAATAAAACCAGCAAGGAAATCCAGAGCCTGAAGGAGAGGTCAACACTGGAGATACAGACTTTGTAATCATCTTCAGTGAGGTGATAATTGAAACTGTAAATATGATAATATACAGAAATGCCAAGTGATTGAACATGTAAGAGGAATGATGCTGCAGAGAAAATCTTGATATCCAAAGTTTTTGGGGAAAATGATCCAAACGTGGGAAAACCAGAAGAATAGAACCTTGGGAACCAAGGGAAAAGAGAAGGAAAAAAATATATAGAATAGTCAAGGAGGATTAGGCCTATGAAAAAGCCAAGACTTCAGATTGTTAGGTAGTCATTAGTAATCTTTAGAAATAAGTTTCAAGGAAGTTGCTGATGCCAGTTTTTAAAAGAATAAATCCTGGGACTTTTTGGAACCAGTAAAACTGTTCCATGATTTTTTTTCTTATTATGCTATATCCATCAATGAAGATTTGAAATGTATATATTCAGTTGTTATTCATCTCTGTTCTTATCTCTGTGGGGCTTCATTTTTTTTTTTTTTTGAGAGGCCTGAAAATTTGTTCCATAAAGAATCTCTTTCTTTCAGAGTTGTTATCCATTGAATTTCTTTCATTTTGAAAGCCTTTGCATTTTTAAAATTCCATTGTTCTAGCTATAAGAATGTATTTGATTTTTAGGGCTAAACGTTGTTTGACCATTTGTAGGAATAGTTGCAATGCATATATATGGACAGTTATATATGGTCAGCTAACATGTAACTTTTTTTTCTCAAATAGTGACAGAAATGTTGGTAAATGTTCTGAGTATTTGCTCTGATGATGAACTAATGACTGAAGGCGAAGACCAGTTTGATGGTATGATTATTCATCTTACTATTTTTTTTATTGTAAAATGGTATTTCTTTACTGCCTAGCCTCAATACACACTATTTTGTAAAAAATAGTAATTGCTTTGAGATGACTATGCTATTTGATAAGTAACAAGTCACTTTTTTTGGGATATTAAAATTTGAAAATAATTTTAGTTATTTCATTTTTTTATGATAGTATGGGAAAGAAGGTGAACTTTGGGAAAGGAGAAATTTGGAAGAAAGACCATAAGGAAAGGAAAATTGAAGTATTAAACGGATGTGGTTCTTGATGAATATGGACACTGCTTAGAGAAAAGGGAATAAAAATACGATTTGTTTTATTAGTACAATATTCTTAGTGCATCAGAAACATACCTGAACTCTCAATTTGGTTTTTCCTTCCTTTCAGACACTAAAATAGACTGTTTCTAAATTAGTGTGGTTGTGTTCTAAAAGACCACTTGATAATTTAGTTTGAGAGTCTGAAAGCATTTTTTTCGTAGAAACAAAGTTATACACAGTTGTTGTTATGTAAGCCAACAGGCCTGTGTACCTAATGGATGCTTATAATAAATAGTAGTACTATAGAAACAATTCATTTTATTTTGTTTTGAAATTTTTATTTAAAACTGTATTATTTAAATGTGTATTTATTAAAACCTGAGTACATAAAAATACAAACAATTTACAAACCAAAAATGATTCCCTTCCATATTCCCCTCACATCTGTGTTTTAGTATACTTTTTTTTTTCGCGGGGGGTGGGCGGCTTTCCAGCAAAAACCGGAAAGCCTGCTAGACAAATTCTAAAAGAGCTGTAACGCTGTTTTACTATGCTTTTTGTAGTTGTAATCAATACTTAAATGTTTCCATGTGTTAAACATGGTAATTGTTTACCATGTTAACATGGTAATCTATATATTGGTAAGATTTAACAGCTATATATTTCTTTTTATTTTGAGACGGAGTCTCATTCTGTTGCCAGGCTGGAGTGCAGTGGCGCGATCTCAGCTCACTGCAACCTCCAGCTCCCTGGTTTAAGCGATTCTCCTGCCTCAGCCTTCTGAGTAGCTGGGACCACAGGTGTGCGCCACCACGCCCAGCTAATTTATGTATTTTTTTTAGCAGAGACGGGGTTTCACCATGTTGGCCAGGATGGTCTCGATTTCTTGACCTCGTGATCACCCGCCTCGGCCTCCCAATGTACTGTGATTACAGGCGTGAGCCACCGCGCCTGGCCATAGCTAATATTGCTAAGTCTATTCTATAATGTTTGGCCAGGTGTGGTGGCTCATACCTATAATCCCAGCACTTTGGGAGGCCAAGGCAGGAGGATCCCTTGAGTCCAGGAGTTGGAGACCAGCCTAGGCAATATGGAAAGATTTCCCTGTCTCTATTAAATTCTGTATATCTATATATCTGTGTGTGTGTGTGTGTGTGTGTGTGTGTGTGTGTGTATGCACACACCATAATTTAATTTTCATAGTTAATCTCTGTTGTTTGGCAATTGGGTTCTAAATCTTATTATGAATAGCAGTAAAATAAACGTGTTTGTATAATAGCTTTTATTTTCCTCCTTGGAGTAAATTTATTGAACAGAATTATAGAGTTACAGAATTAACTCTGTAACTCTTTAGCTTCATTGTTTTATCTGTGAACTACCAGATTGCTTTGCAGAAGGATTGGATCACTGTGAAGTGCCTCCAGCAAGGAAGCCATAGACATATTTCTCCACAGGACCTCATTGGATTTTGGTTATTTTTACTTATTTGCTTTATGGCTATGTAGTAGTAAATTATAGTTGCTTAAGTTCACATTTCTTTGATTTCTAGTGATGCCAAATAGAAAATTACTGTTTTTCCAACTGTGTAAACTGTCTGTTTATTTGATCACTTATTGAGTAAAATCTGAATGATACCTATATAGAAATTTCTCTGCTTACAAACAGGTTTGATTCTTAAACACTTGAAAGCCCATTTGTTGGCTGGGCGTGGTGGCTCACACCTGTAATCCCAGCACTTTGGGAGGCCGAGGCGGGTGGATCACTTGAGGTCGGGAGTTCAAAACCAGCCTGTCCAACATGGCGAAACCCCATCTTTAAAAAAAAAAAAAAAGAAAGAAAAGAAAGCCCATTTATTGAAAGTACAAAGTAACTGTGTACAAGTGCTACCATTGCCATCTGTTGGTGGTAGGCAGAAAATGTGCTTTTGTTTTTATACTTTGGTTAACAACTGACATAGCATATTTATATCAATTATTTTTTAGTTTGGATAGTAAACTTTAATGAATAATACTTACTTTTCCTTATTTTAATTATCTTTCCTTTTTTTTTCTTTTTTGAGATGGAGTCTTGCTCTGTTGCCCAGGCTGGAGTATAGTGGTGCAATCTTGGCTCACTGCAACCTCCACCTCCTGGGTTCAGATGATTCTCCTGCCTCAGCCTCTTGAGTAGCTGGGATTACAGGCACCCACCATTGTGCCCGGCTAATTTTTGTATTTTTAGTAGAGATAAGGTTTCACCATCTTGGCCAGGCTTGTCTCTAGCTCCTGACCTCAGGTGATCCGCTTGCCTCGGCCTCCCAAAGTGCTGGGATTACAGGGGTGAGCCACCATGCCCAGGCCATTGAATAGTTTAAAATAGATATTTTGTTTCCCTGTTCTGCTGTCACTGTTTGTTGTAAGACTAGACCTGGGCTCAGATTTTAGTTCCTTATGATGGTTCTGTGGCATCAGACAACTTACTTAACCTTTCTGAGTCTCAGTTTCTCTAATCTTCAAAGAAGTGACAGTAATACCTACTTTATAATGTTGAAGATATTGAGATAATGAATAATTTAAATAATTATTGGCACATAACCTAATTTTTTAAAGTTTTCTGTTTTTCAAATTCTGTGAAATATTTAGTGAGAGTTTTAATTGATATCATATTAACTGCATATCTGAATCTAGGGAGGTTTTTTAAATTTTTCTTAAGAGATAAGGTTTCCCTCCATTGTCCAGGCTGATCTTGAACTCCTGGCCTCAAGCAGCCCTCCCATCTCAGTTTCTCAAAAAGTGCTGGGATTACAGGCATGAACCACCATGCCCAGCCAAGGTTTTGTTTTGTTTTGTTTTGCATTTTGTTTTTTTTTTTTAATAGTATTTAGTTTTCCAAACTAAGACCAAGAACTCTTGCTCTATATAATTATTTTATTTACTATAATTACTTCATTTAATACCTATTTCCTTCATTTAAGATTATATAGTTTTTGTTTGAAAAACTTTTGTTATTGTTAAGTTAAATTAATACTTTAATATTTTATGTTCTTATTTCTATTACAACTGGTGTCTCTCAACATATATTCTATCTGTACGGGAATATACTATATATTTGTGGGTTTTCTTGTATCTAACAAACTTGAATTAGCAGAATTATTTTTTATGATAATTTTTATTTTCAATTTAAAAATATGTCATTTATAGGGGATCAATATTGTTATTTTCTATATTTTTACCTTTCTTTTATTCTTTAAAAGTTATTATTGATATTGCCAATAGTAAGTTAAATAGGAATGATGGTAGGTAATGCTTTAGCCCTCTTCCTATAAGAAGAAGAAAAAAAGTTCCCTTGTTAAGTCTAATTATAGTACTTGGTTTTAGGTACCTATGATTTATATGAAGAAAGATACTGAGTCATGTTTTGAGATTCAACCAGAAATAGATGTAAAATTTTATTATATTGTAATGAGAAGATTTTATATATCATCAATATTTTTCCTATTAGTATGATAATTTATTCACTTGTTATATCATTCTTGCTTTCCAGGGATGAATTTAATTTGATCATTAAAGAGGCAGTGTAGTTTAATGAAAAGGATCAGTGGTTTAGGTGTCTTGTCACTACCATTCACTAGCTGTGTAATCTTAGAAAAGGCACCTAATTTCTCAGGATTTTCTTATCCAGAAAATGAGGGAATAGAGAGGATAAAAATTTTTTCCCACTCTCAAATAATTTTAAGAATTGTTAAGCACCGTTTATGACAATGTTTCTGTGGGAAAACACACTGAGTTCCAGCTTAGAATTAGATCTCCCTTCACTGCTAACAGGGCAGATACAATTACTCCTCATTTTTTTTAACTCTTCCGCTACCAGGTATTAAGAGTAGGGACTCCAAGAAAGTTTTAGGAATATGAGTCTGGGAGTTTGCGTGGAGGAATGGGAATAGTTTGAAAGAGAAAAGAGTATTGAGAAAATGAAGGGCAGAGGAGGAGATTCAGATAGATACTAAGGTTTAAGATGGGGTAGGCAAAGCGATACTGGAACTAGGTTTATTTCTGTTCATTATTTGTACTTCCTGATTTCTTCCCTTTACCTCTGTCCATCTTTTCTCCTTTCCTTTCACCATGGTGGCATGCCTTCTGTTCTTTCCTTCCTCTTTTCTTACATAACAGTGGAAACATCCTGTGGACTTGGTCTGGGGAGAAATCTGACTTTGGAAAGAAAACTTGATGGATGGCTGTGGAATCAGAATAAGGGTTTAGCTTTTCTTTGGGGAAAGAGAGAGCAGGATTGGAGATTTCTGAGTGTTAGGAAAGAAGGAGTAATTTTTGTATATTTAAAAGTAAGATGGCTGGGTGAGGTGGCTCACACTTGTAATTCCAGTACTTTGGGAGGCCAAGGCGGGTGGATCACCTTGGCCAGGATCACCTTGGCCAGGATCACCTTGAGGTCAGGATTTTGAGACCAGCCTGGCCAACATGGGAAATCCCCATCTCTACTAAAAACATACAAAAAATTAGCCAGATGTGGTAGCGTGTGCCTGTAGTCCCAGCTGCTTGGAAGGCTGAGGTGGGAGAATCACTTGAACCTGGGTGGCAGAGGTTGCAGTGAGCCAAGATTGCACCATTGCACTCCAGCCTGGTGACAGAGCGAGACTTGGTCTCAAAAAAAAAAATTTAGATTAGGTAAAGGCATAAGGCTATTGTTAAGTGGTAAATCTTTGGTGCTTTATATTGTTTAATGTATATATGGGGTCATTCTTAAGACAAAAATTTGCATTAACACTAAAGTATAAATGCACATAGCATCTCTTTTAGAAGTGTTAATTGTAAAAGAGAATTTTCGAACACTGATTTCTGTGATATTTAGGTTGCATATAATTTTTTCCAGATATTCTTTTGTCTTCAGTTTGGTAAAGGAAAATACATAATCCATAAGTGTTACAGTTTCACTAAAATAAGTACATTTCCTGCAATGGAATAATGTATCCCAGCCTTAGAATGGAAGGGTCAAATGAAACCACCCCAGCTGCCTACTCTTAGAACTATTACTTGATTTGAAACAATCTGTTGCTATTTTTGCAAAAAGATGTCCCCTAAACACCCAGATTAGATTGGGGACAGAAAGCACATACTGTTGCTCCTGAGTATATGCAAAAGTTCTGCAATTCAGATTCAGGAAATCATGTGCTCATGTTAGGGAATGTGGGAGGTTTAGCTTTTCCTTTGTTGGGAGGGGGTGAGGTTTTCTACTGAGGCAGTTTATAAAGTTATCTACATTTCTCTGTATGTACTACAGATTTTGCAGATGTTGGTGTCCTTGAAGAACCACATGAGTTTGTATTTCATTTATATCATTACCTTTTACTTAATATACTTTCACAAGTGATACATTTCCTTAGGGGTATGACTATAAATGTGCAATTGTTGTTAGCAGTCTTTTATCAGTCTTATGTGTTTTCATGTTTTTTTCTGTCCCTAATTATGTCTGCTTTCATCAGATATGATAGTCATTCTGTCCTTAATTTCTTCCGAGCACATATCTTTTAAGAAATCTTTAGAGCTCTACCCAGTGGCATCCCTCTTTATTCACCAGATTCTACAGTACTACATTTTTCAATTTTTCAAATATGAGGGCCTTCATTTTTCTCCCTTTCTTTCTACATTCATTCTTCAGTACCACTGCCAAGTTAAATCTCTATCTTTTTATTTGTCTCAACCACCTTTTCTCCATCATTCACTTCCTTTTTTCTGGACTCTCCATCTGAAGAACGGCTCATATATGGCAATAAAAAAGGTACAGACCAGACAGAGTAACACTGTTTTGAAATATGACTTCATAAGTTATCCTCATGTCCATGTAAGTTAGCACATTCATCAAGTAATGTTTATGCAGAGTCCTCCTGGGCCTTGTGCAAATTTAGGTTAAGTTTTATCTGAGTTAGTATTTGGTATTTTTAGAAGTCATATTCCAAGATATCTGTCTTTCTGTGCATGGAAATACTTTTCCCTCCTTTTCATTCCTCTTGTTTTAAAATTTCATTCTTTTGCTTATTTGTAATGTTTTGTACTTTTCCCTGCATGATTAGGGTTGTTTGATTGTCTGTATTATTTCCCAAAGAAATGTTACTGTGGACATTTACTTTAATATGATGCATGATGTGTTTGTAGACTGACTTAAAATCCTGATTTGTACAGTGTTTTTATATTCCTGTGAATTTTTCTTTTGATATCAGTATAGTTTACATGTCATTCGGTTTTACAGATATAGAAATTAAGACTGAAAATATGAATGTACCTCATTACAGCCATCCTCCCCCACCCCCTACTGCTTATCCCCAGTCTAGCTCCTTAAAAATTCTGTCAATTTTAAAACAAAATGTTTATAATAATTGATGAGAAGAGAATCAGGCTTACCCTCTATCCTTGGACAAGTCACTTAATAAACTCAGTTTCTTTGTCTATAAAATGAGGAGATTGCACTTTATAGTATCTCCACTGTTTCTTCAAATTCTAATATTCTATGATTCTTAGATTTTTTGTTGTTTTTTTTTTGTTTGTTTATTTTTTGTATTTTAAAAATACCTGTTTAGAGTGCCATGGTACCCAGGTACCCACACAGTTTTGGACTTGTAAAAGCTGTAGCTTCAGTGCTCATAGTATTTACCCTTTAGAAGATCATAAACATATCATGGAGCCTATTTTTTCCCCCTAAAATATGTCTTTTGTTTCTATCTTTGAAGTTGGATTTCTTTTTCTCTTTTCTTGCAGTCAGGTCCAGTCATTATCTTAGTTTTTAATTTTATGTAATTGTGGACTGCTTGAATTTTAAATGAGATGTTCTCTCCCAAAAAGACTTAGAGTTCTCCAGACCTCTGTATACCTAAGGCCCCTTTTGAACTAGTGTCTTTAGCCTTTCCTTAACCTTCTCCTCAACCATGGTGCTTCCATGTATGTTTTCATTATGTTGAAGCACAGCTCTGAGGAACCACACTTTTGGGTCCAGAGTGATTCTAATTGCTATATATGAGATAATAGGACTGAGATTGATGATGTTCTTTATGGAGGCCAAGGGAAGGAAGATAAAACCTTTGAGTCATTCCAGCCAAGGATTTAGTTATTGTGGTATATTTTCTTCTGCATCAATCATAGATAGCACAGCTAACCCTTTAGAGATGAAGCAGTAGTGATCCTTTAGTCATGTTTTTCTCATTGCTTATGTCATACTTACCTAGAAATGTAAAAGATTGTATATATTTGCATGACCTTAGGGACACACCTGGTACATTAGGTTAAGATGTGCATTGTTGAACTGCTGGTATGGCCCTTAGTTCAGGATTACCTGCACAGTAGCTCCTTCATGCCATTAGTTTTAGACCAACTCAAAGCAAAGAAGCTTATTCTGTCATAGTCTGATGGGATATTGTCAGCCTGCATGTCAAATACTTTGTGATAGTTAAATAAGACTACAGGACTGTTAACAAATTCTTGTCTGTTAGTCTGCATGCCATAGGTTCTCATGAAAATTAAACAGAGACTATAGGATTATTATCAGTTTTTGCCCTCTGGTTTGTAATGCAAGTTGGGCTCATGTTTTTTGTTTTTTGTGTGTGTGTGTGTTTTTTTTTCCCATTGCTGTTTTACTGATTAGCCAGTAGAGTAGAATCATAAAGTTTGTGGATTACTTTTTATTTCTACATCTATCAGACCCCAGTACTAGACCAGTGCTGAGCTAAACATTGAGAGAGCAAGAAATTTTTTAGCATGAGTTCATCTAGTACCCTCCATGTTAACTGGTGGCAGGGGGCTTGGTATTGGTTTAGTTGAGTGTGGAACAGGCTAACAGAATATTGTAAGCATGCATGTCCTAAACTTGAGCCTTTCTCTCTATTTATTCCATTGAAAGTAGGTTCAGCTGCAGCCCGGAAAGAAATCATAAGAAACAAAATTCGAGCAATTGGCAAGATGGCAAGAGTCTTCTCTGTTCTCAGGTAATGATATATTTTCTTGATTATTTGTTTTGCAGAAATTACATTTATTGTACCTTGTTACAAGCATTGTTCTGCTTGACATCTAAAAGCAACATGAGGCTGGGTGTGGTGATGCACACCTGTAATCTCAGCACTTTGGGATGCCAAGGCAGGTGGATCACCTGAGGTCAGGAGTTTGAGACCAGCCTGGCCAAGGTGATGAAACCCTGTCTCTACTAAAAATATAAAAATTAGCCAGGCGTGGTGGCGCACACCTGTAGTCCCAGCTACCCGGGAGGCTGAGGCACGAGAATTGCTTGAACCAGGGAGGCGGAGGTTGTTGTGAGCTGAGATTGCACCACTGCACTCCAGCCTGGGTGACATAGCAAAGCTCTGTCTCCAAAAAAAAAAAAAAGGCAACATGGTGTCATTCTTCCTATAAAGAAGTTACTTAGGCCCTTGGGCCAGGCCCGGTGGCTCAGGCCTGTAATCCCAGTGCCTTAGGAGGCCGAGGTGGGCAGATATGAGCTCAGAAGTTCAAGACCAGGCTAGGAAACATGGCGAAACCCCACCTCTACAAAAAAAAGTACAAAAATTAGCCAGGCCTGGTGGCGTGAACCTGTGGTTCCAGCTGTTTGGGAGGCTGAGATGGGAGGATCACCTGAGCCCAGGAAGTTGTCAGCAGTGAGCTATGATAGCGCCACTGCCCTCCAACCTGGGTGACGGAGTGAGACCTTGTCTCAAAAAGAAAAAAGTTAATTATATATTTGTTTATTGACGATGGGAATACAAGTCCCTTTGAAGCTAAGATTTTTGACTCTGGTGATTATTATTTCTCATCTTTGGTATCTCTTTCTTTGGTGATAAAACTAAATTTACACCTTGAAAGATAGAGCAGGGTAAGAAGAAGGGGATACTTTTTAGAGTATTCTTGATGAACTTATTCATCCATATAGGAAGTCTCTTGTGCTGGAGCCATAAATTGCCTTCCCTGGGGTTGATTCAGGAATACTAGGTTTAAGGGTACAAATGAATAGGTCAGTCTTTAAAAATTGGTTTGCAAAACTGATTATATCAGACATTTGAACTTCAGTGCATATGAAATACCATATTTTCTCAATAGTATGATGCCCTTTGATGAATCTTACCACATATTTAATAAAGCGTTTCAGGAAAAATAATATATGCCTCAATTGTAAGGCACACCCTCATATCTGAAACACTTAAAATATAGAAAAATAAATGTCTTGAAATTGAGGAAAATATGGTAATAACAAGAATGTTATAAATTTTATATATGGCCTACATCTAGACCCTGTGTCTTCTTTTAAATTAAGTACTTGTTGGAAGTATCTAATATTTGTTATCTCTCTCTGCTATAGGGAGGAGAGTGAAAGTGTGCTGACACTCAAGGGCCTGACTCCCACAGGGATGTTGCCTAGTGGAGTGTTAGCTGGAGGACGCCAGACCCTGCAAAGTGGTAATGATGTTATGCAACTTGCTGTGCCTCAGATGGACTGGGGCACACCTCACTCTTTTGCTAACAATACACATAATGCATGCAGGGAATTCCTTCTGTTTTTTAGTTCCTGTCTCAGCAGCTGACATACACAGGGTACTGTATTAGCTAGTGTCTGATTAATACTTGATCAGGGCAGAAAATTGATAGAATGGGCATTCCTTTCGATTGAAAATAATAGTCAGTTCCTCAGCTTTTCATGCAATGATATGGGAGCAGCTCATATCATAATGTTTGAAATATTTATTCATTTGTCTAACTCACCCTTTTCTTTTAAAAGCCCCAATTTCAGAATGTGAATCATTCCTGTTACTAAAATGGAAATGTAATTCCAAGTTTATTTTTAATTTTTAAAATTTATGTCATTGTATTAGACTATGCTTATATTTAAAACTACTTAATTTAGAGTTAACTACCTGCTTGGGCCCCAGAACATTACTTATGCACTTCAGTTGCCAAAATATTTGTGCAAGGTTTTGTACCCTGGTAAATGATGCCAAAGTTTGTTTTCTGTGGTGTTTGTCAAATGTTCTATGTATAATTAACTGTCTGTAACATGCTGTTTCCTTCCTCTGCAGATGTAGCTGCTTTCCTAAATCTGTCTGTCTTTCTTTAGGGTAGCTGTATGTCTGTAAAAGTATGTTCAATTAAATTACTCCATCAGACACTTGTCTTTCAATGTAGAAGCAGCTTTGTAGCACCTTGTTTTGAGGTTTGCTGCATTTGTTGCTGCACTTTGTGCATTCTGAACATGAATGTAACATTAGATATTAACTCACTGTTATAAGGGGTTGAATTTAAATATCCTGTAAGTCAAAATTAAAAGGGTGTTATTAAGTGTGCCTTTATTTTGCATGAAAATAAAAAGAATTATACATAAAGCATTTCTGTAATCTGGCTCATTGAATATTTTATACTTAAAAAAACTTTTTTTGGTGTAAATATTTGCATAAATCCTGGGTTAACTTTTTTAAAGCCCATTACAGATTAAATATAAGAAAGTGATGTGAATATTGGTGACCATACATAGTAATTCAGTCTAGATTTCTTTCCCTGTGGTTGGAAAGCAAAAAATATGATGTGGAAAAGCCTGCATTTCTTGTAGTCACTTTTGACAGCCCTCTAAGGGTCATTGTCTATTAAAATAGACAGCAACAGATCTGATGTTTTCCTTAGTCATAGTTAAGTTTCTTTTTGGTGTTGTAATTAGTGACTTTTTTAGAGAGAAAAAAATAGGCAATTTTAACATTTTGAATGAATTTAAATTTGACTTCACAATTTTATTTCACTCAGTTCCATAATAAGTGCTTTCTTTTCTTCTTTCTCTCTTCTTTTTTGTTCATTTGTTCGTTTGTTCTTTCTTTCTTTCTCCTCTTTCTCTCGCATTCTCTCTCACTTGCTCTGTCTCTCTCTTTTCCTTTTTTTGTGTGTGTGTGTACATGTGTGTGTGAGAGACAGAGAGAGAGAGAGAGAGAGAGAGAGAGAGAGAGAAAGAGAGAGAGAGAGAGAGACAGGTCTGGTCTCTTGCTCCTGTCACCCAGGCTGGAGTGCAATGCAACCTCCTGGGCTCAAGCAGTCCTCCATTTCAGCCTCTGGAGGAGCTGAGACCGTAGGCTCATGCCACCACACCCGGCTAATTTTTTTATTTTTTGTAGAGATAAGGTTTCCCTGTATTGCCCAGGCTGGTCTCAAACTCCTGGGCTCAAGCAATCTTCTGACCTCAGCCTCCCAAAGTGCTGGGATTATAGGCTTGAGTCAGTATGCCTGGCCAATGATTGCTTTTTAATAAAAAAAAAATTCCTGTAAACAGTTTTTTACTTGTAGCCTATACATGTTCTATTTTAAATGTCATTGTATTGTCCACTACCAACACTGGTATATCTGAAAAGTACACTGTGTTTTGAAATTATAATTATAAATTTTCATTCTGAATGAGGTTTTTTTGATTTTTTTTTTAAAACCTGCTTTGATTTGCTTTACATTCCTTTCCCTCCATTTTTCTTATTATATTGTAAACATTAGAAAAATGAACTAAAAATAATTTCATGAATGTATATTAAAACAAGATCTTAAACATTCGATAAAACTGGTAAAAATGTTAATAGAAAAGGATGAACTTTAATAGCTTCAAAAATACTATACTCTTCTTTGTTCAGAAAACAAAAATAAAACCAAAAGGGTATCATACTTAAATAAATCTACACTATAGTCATCTCTCAATTATCCTTGGATATAACATTACTTTTATATTGTATCCACAGCAAACCTTGCTTTCAGATTTCACAATTAGCACCTGCTAATTACATGCTTTGTTGACAGCTCAGCACTTCTATTCTTAATTTGCACACAGCTTGACACTCATTCCTTCAGCTTTGAAACCACCCTCAATTGCTGGGGAGATTTGAAAGACAGCAGCTTTGCTGGGGGGACTCTCTGTTCCCAGCATGGACTAAATTACTGGAAGGAGTTGAGTTTAAGGGGTCTAATTTGGGACCCCTTAAACTAGATAGCTTCTAGTTTTGCTAGCTCTTGATAGTGTGGTTTGGGCATTTGGTTGAAATTATTTTCCTAGCATAAGATAAATCTACTTTGAAACAAATAACAAAAGTCATACAAAAGCTACATCTTTGTGATTATTTTTTAAAAAGTTATCCTACATTTTAAATGTTAGTAGATAAGTTTTCCTGATGTTAGTACATAGAGAGGTATTGCAAAAGGAAAAATTTTCAAATTTAAGACCTCATGCCTAATTATCAGAAAATAAAAATTGTCTTTTCAAGAACTTTAAAAGCTAATTTACATGATGATTCTTGAGTGTTTTTACAAACTGCACAACTCTATTGGAGTCGGATTTTCTTTTCATATTTATTTTATGTATGTTTGTTTCTGGGAAATTCGATTGGGAGCTAGCGTTGTAATGCTACCTTCACCGGGATCTATATGGGAAATGTATGTGGCCAATTCTATTTTAGTAATACCAAATTCTTCATGGTCATTTATCCTATGTAGTACTGAGGAACACAGTTTGAGATAGCACTGTGCTCAAACTTACTAAGGCCATGTCAAGATGCCCTATAAATCTGAAAACAAATAGAGGAGAAATAGTGCCTTTCAGATGGAGTTTTGCAATTAGCAGATCTAGGCTTAAGCGATTTTCCTGCTTCAGCTTCCCGAGTAGCTGGGATTACAAGTGCATGCCACCATGCTCAGCTAATTTTTAAAATTTTTGGAGGGGAGATGAGGTATCTCTATGTGTTGCCCAGGCTGAGCTCAAAAGCTCAAGCCATCCTTCCACCTCGGCCGTCCAGAGTGCTAGGATTATAGGCATGATCCTCCAAGTCCTGCCCGATTTGTGATATAATTTAACAGTCAAGAAAAATTAACTCTTTTTCAGTGTTCGTCCTTTTCCTTTTGGGTCCCCAGTTTACTTTACTGTTTGGCTAAGATCACCATTGTCTAACTTAGTACACTTTAATTCCTTAGATTCATCAGTTTCTTTTACATTAATTTCTTCGGTTAAAATTATTTCTAAATCATGTTAATTGCTAAAAGATCATTTTGGGAATAATTATTTTAACTGGCCTTATTGCAGAAGAAGCAAAGTAGAAGAGACAAGGGCATTACTGTTACAAATATTCTGAGTAATAGGGGGAATGGACAATATTGTAAGCCAGTATTGTTCTCTGCCATCTTAGGTCCTGGTCGTCAGTGTGAGTTTATACAGTTCAAACCCAGAAATGAGCAAATAAAAGAATCTTTGACTACAAAATGTTTGACTAAATATGTTGAAATTCTTGAAATGGGCCAGTGACACACTATACCAAGAAATAGGTCTTATTTATAATATGACCTATGTGTCTATATCATGAAATAATCAGAATTTATAAGACCTCACTTCCATTCCTTAACGTCTCTTTAATTGGTAGGTGAGTAAGAAAGTTGCTTAGTAGGCTTTTCCTGAGGCAAATTTGAGTTTGTGACAAACTGAATGAGTACAAATGGAGTTTTTTAAGGCTATAGATGTTAATATCTGTAGGCATTTGGAACATCAGTACTAGAATAGAAAGGAAATTCCTGGTAGACAGGAAGAATCCTTTCAGGTCCCCCACAAAGAACAGAGCCACAGAACTGTTCTACTTAGAGTAATTCACCAAGTTTACTGCCCTTAAATTTCACTGTAGTCATATCAGCTCTTGCGGCTTATGTTTTGCCTTATAAATTAAAAGTGGCAAGTAAAGCATTGCTGACCCCTTCTAGTTTATGTCTTAGAGAACCAACTGGTAATGAGTGTTGCTCTCATTAACATGAAAGAAAAGACTTTTCTGTTTGTTTTTCTGCTACAATTCTATTATAATTTTACCCTAGAGCATTTTCCTGTGATTTGTGATGGATGTGATATAATAAAAATAATGGAAAATTCTAAGGCCATCAAATTACTGATTCAAGATGGGTAATTAATACTGGAGTGCATTTGCATGGGTGCTGAGGTGTCTGTGTTTACAGTAGGTTTATGTGTTCTGTGCTCTGAGTGATGTTGTCATAGTGCTGTGTGTAAACTTCTGTGTCAGGAATTGGGGGTTTGGATGGGGCTCTCTAATTTGGGTACTATTTATGTTAAATTGTAAATGATGATGTAGTATGGGATACTGTGATATTTTAAGTGATCATTGCCTTTTCTGCTGTACAATATGACCCTTCTCATCTCTCTCATTCATTTTGCATGCCTCTGCTCACTTCTGTACAGCCACAGTTGAGGCTATTGAGGCTGAAAAAGGTATGATCAGAGTCCTTATGCTGGGCAGAGATCTGTGGTGTGTGGGTGGGCATCAGAGAATGTCCTGTGGGTGTGTTTTACTCCTAGCTTGCACAGCCCAAGATGAATCAGACTCACTGACTCATCAAATTTAGTAGTCGTGTAGCCCTTTTTTTTTTTTTTTTCAATTTTTCTTTTTTAAATCAGAAGGGCTAATGTCTATGGTGACAGTCTTTTTCTTTTTTCCAGTATAATATGCAATCAAAATGTAATGTTCCTGATTTCTTTAGAGTATAGCATGTTATGCTATATAGTATAGCTTTATAAAGTTGCCTGTTTTAATGAAAATTACCAGCTGACCTGCAAATAGAGATCTGTTCCATATTTTGCATGATTCTGTGCTACTCAGATTTTTTCTCCCTTAAGTGAAACCTCCTCTAGCTATAGGTATGAATTTGCTTTTACTCATTTTCAGTAGTGTGCCTGCCTGAGAACACAGGAACTGTCACTATAATGCTTTTCTTTTGCTTTTTTTTCTTTTCTTTTTTTTGGCTGCAGTTTGGGCTGTAGTTTATGGATAAGATTATATTCATATATATCATATGTTGGCTTGGTATTTCACATTCCTCAATGTTTGCAGCCCCAGCCATTTGTTTGGTTCATATGCACAGACTAAGTCCTAGGGATTGCAGATATTAAGCAACCAGATTATAACTAGTTGTTTGAAAATCTTTCCCATGAATACATTTTAATAATGGAGGATGCATCATTCTAGAGGAAGTGAATGATAAACCTTACAGTTGGAGAATTGCCATTTATTTTGATTTGAGTTTCCAAAGATTGTGCAGTATGGCCATGAATTAAGAAAGACATATCCTAAAATATGAGATTGTAAATACTTTTTTGCTATCACCCATATACAGATCTAACTGTTGGAGGCACTTCCCACCTTTTTCATGTTATATTGGTGGTGATGAGCTGACCTTGACCTCCAAGATAGTTCTGATATACTATAGTTTAACCTTTCTTTACCTCTTTCTCCTCCCGAGCTCTTGGTGCAGATTTGTATGTTGAGGATTAACCTTGTTTAGTCTCCTCACTTGCCCCTACTCTTGTTGCTGCCTTACTGTGATAGTCACTGGTGATCTTGGGGACTGATGCAGGAGATAATTGGTATAGTAGAAGTCAGACTGAGATCATTTCCTGGAGGTTGATTTTGGGGGCAGGAAAGGGTTAAAATTTTTCTGTATTTTAATTTTTTTGAAAGGCTTTGCTAACACTTATCATCTATGAAGCTATCATGTTTATAGTTAGATTTAAACATTTCACATTTTAAGGGGAAGACTGAAGTGAGGATAGGATTCAGTTAAAGTAAGATTTAAGTGTTGCTACTTACAGCTACTAATTACTTTCTTCTTAAAAATCAGTAATTATGTTTTTGAAATCTCAGAAATGTTTTTCAATTACTGACTTATCAAATTTGCATTTTGTTAAGCAATACGAGGATTCTCTCCACCACATAGAATCTGCAGTTTTGAAGAGGCAAAGGGTTTGGATAGGATCAATGAGAGAATGCCACCTCGGAAAGATGCTGTACAGCAAGATGGTTTCAATTCTTTGAACACCGCACATGCCACTGAGAACCACGGGACGGGCAACCATACTGCCCAGTGACCCACGACTTCCCAGGGACTCTCACATCTCGGGCCCCAAATGGACAGATCACCCGAGGAGCTGGAGGGGTCGGCCCAGCTGACTGTAAATGTCACAGTCCCTCTGAAGAAACCATTGTGCTTCTGAGACGCCAGCTTCCTTCCTGGATGGAGGCTTGAGGGCCCTGGGACATGTGCTTTCTGATAAGATTGGGTCATCGCTGCCAAGGTGGAGAGCAGTGAGCAAGGGGCTTGGGGCAATTTCCAGTGGAGGGCATCCACACCTCCATTTATGCTTGTGGTTCACACATTTAAGTTTACAAATCAGATTTCTTTTCCCCTTCGGTAGAATTAGATTTTGTTTTTCAACCATGACTTCAAATGCAATCATAAGACTAATGTGGACTTTTCTTTTTCCATGAAATGTCTTTAAAGGATGAATTAGCATGGTCTTAAAATACATTTCTGAGGTTACTAGCTGTATTTTGAATTGTGAGAAAAATGCTGAGAAACCCAGTTGGCATTTATACAAAATGTTGACCTCAGGTCTATAGTTCTTAAATGTGGCTAATTCTGTAACATAGTCTTGGTATTTTTTAATTATGAATGCATATCCTATTTCTAGGCAGGCTCTTTTACTTGAACACAAATCCAAAAACTAATTTAGAATCTTTTTTGCCCATCTTTTAAGATTTATACCCCAGAGATTTAAGAAGAAAACCTCTAAATTTCAAAATTATGAAGAATTACAGAATTACTCATTTAAGGTACTTTAAAAGAAGTTTGTACATTGTCAAAGTAAATTTTAATTCAAATCATGTCTGTAAAACTTGATGTATTTTGTGTATGCATGTTTTCATTTTGCAAATATTTAATATATAGACCTATGATGTACAGGTACGACATGTATAGGTTACCTAGATGTTATGAGAAATTTTAGTTTATTGTGAGTACTCAAGTTGCTTAAATAGCCACCAGGGTGATTTGCTGCTGGCTTTCTATCATTTTTATGTTTTAATGCAAAGGAAATTTTAAAATGTTCTGGAAGTGTTTTTGATTAAGCAATGCAGCCTAGAAGCAATGGTTCTGTTCAATCATCCAGATGTTAGTGGAAGCATAACAGTCAAGACTGCATGTTGAAACTTTTCTTTTGATAATTAACTGAACTGCTTGGTTAAACTAAATGGAACCATGTGCTAATTTTTCACAATTATTGACCTGTATTGATTGCCACTGTAGTTTGGTATTTCCCTTTACTTTGGTGGCCTGCTTCCCTCATGCCCTGGAATACAACTCAGAGCTCCAGGCAGCGGAACCATTTATTGTTTTGTTTGCCAGAAAGTGCACCCTGTATGGTCTCCTGTCTAAGTTGGAAATATTATGCATGTGCAGGACTATTCGAGTATTTTATAAACAGTAGCACACAATAAATTCCATGCATGGGCCGCTGCTCCTATCTCTGTGTTGGGTTTTATTTAGAAGATGCACTCTGATTTGGCCTTTTGATCCAAATCAGAAAATCCTGTTACTAGAGCTGGGATATCCTCCAGAGATTATCTCGTGGATAGTTCATGGTGATTTGATTAACTAAATTCTTTATAAATTTTGCCTTTAAAAAAAATGTTTGCTATATACTTGTTTTATAAGAGCATTAGTAACTGAGCACTAGAGGACTTTGCCTACTTTAAGCCTCCTAATCTAATATTTAAGATCACTGTTTATTTTAATTAAAAGAGAATACGTTATTGTCTAGAATTTTGTCACAGTGGCATTGGGAATTTACTGGGTGTTCTAACAATAAGAAAAAATATTAGTGATAATTGCATTTTCCTATCCTATTCCTTTCTTCTTTGTCATAATCAAAATAAGTATAGGATTTTGCACATTGAGGGATATTAGGATATTGCTCAAAATTGTATAATATAATCATATAATAACTTGAATTATAGGTCTGAATAATTACAATAAAATACATTATAAAACATTAAGTCAAAATATAGGTGGGGCACAGTGGCTCATGCCTGTAATCCAAACACTTTGGGAGGCTCAAGAGGATCACTTGAGCCCAGGAGTTCATGGTTATAGGCTGCATTGAGCTATGATTGTGCCACTGCACTACAGCCTGGGCGACAGACCCCATCCCTTTAAAAAAAAAAGTTATATATATATATATATATACTCACACACACACACATACACATATACATACACTTATATATGTAAATATATTAGGCAAGCATACACACACACACACACACACGCTTGCCTAATTCCGGGTAACAAACAGAACTTCTGAAATTGTTAATTATTACAGCTTTCTACTTGCCATAATATTAACTTACAATGCAGCCCATTAATTTGCTCTAAGGTTATTATGCATTACATACCTTAAAGATTGTTGTTGATGTTGTTTAATGAAAGCTATTCAGTAAAGAGTTTATCTGGCTAAAATAGACCCAATAGAAAAATGAATAAATAAATAAGCGTTTAGTATATCAGGTGCCAGGAACTTCCCTAGCCCTTGGTGCATAACTAGCATTATATAGTGTTTGTGGGAATCATGGGTGAGCATTAAGTATTATCAGCAAAAAAAAGTTATAGATTGATGGTAAAAATTAAGAGGAAAACGAGAAAGGAACCAACTCAGGAAAAGCAATATACCTGAAGAGTGATAAGAGTATCACACAGTGCCTCACAGACCACTTCCTACATGTTAAATAGGAACTTCTTTCTAGTCTTCATAATTCATTTCACAGAATACCCTTTATTAAGAGTTTTTAAATGCAACTCATGATGAATACAAATTGTGAAAAGTTCAAACTTTTTTTTCTTTGAGACAGTCACTCTGTCACCCAGGCTAGAGTGCAGTGGCGCAATCTCGGCTCACTGAAGCCTCTGCTTCCCCAGGTTCAAGCAATTCTCCTGCCTCAGCCTCCCGTGTAGCTGGGATTACAGGCGCCTGCCACCACGCTCGACTAATTTTTATATTTTTAGTAGAGACAGGGTTTCACCATGTTGGCCAGGATGGTCTTGATCTCCTGACCTCATGATCCACCCACCTTGGCCTCCCAAAGTGCTGGGATTACAGGTGTGAGCCACTGTGCCTGGCCAAGTTCAGACTTTTTAAATTGTAACTTTAAATGTCTACCAGAGCAAGTCGTAGTGATGGTAAAATGTAAGTATTCAACATCAAATTTTTTCTATATTATTCTCCTTTATATTCAATGACAACTTCTGAGTCAGAAAAGTTAATCTCTGATGTCTTGTACCTTCTGCAGTTCAGTCATTATTAACAGAACTTAAAACATTTGAGGTTCTCAGCTAAATTTTGAGGCCCATTAAATTTGAAGTTGGCCTGAAACTTTTGCTCCAAGTGAATTACCCCTATTTTATTTAGGGTTTTTGGCTGTTGCAACTGTTTTCCTTTATCCACAGCTATTCTACATAACGTTATGCAATGTTTTGTTGAATCCTTAACACTTTTCCACCTTCCCTGCTTGTAGTTTGTACTTTCTACAGTTTGGGGTTCCTGTGTGGATTTGGTTTGCCACATTCTGGGACCTCATTGCAAGGGATTCTGTTCCTCAGTTTGATGATGTTTACAGAAGCAGGTAAGTGAGAGCTGGGGCCAGATAAACAGAAAGTCAGAACTTCTTTATTTAAAAATTTAAAAAATTTTTGGGTAAGAAAGTCAGATCTTGTAGTCTTTTAGGACCACTGCTCTAACAACTTCAGATAGGTTATCTCTAAGTAGAAAGAAGCTATAGGAATGTGGAGTTGAATTTCCTGGATCAGCTGTGATTACAAGGAGGGCTAAGAGGATGGTTGAACTGATTCTTTTCTATCTTCTTTTCCTAGAAGTAGTATGTATTTTTAGTCATTAACCAATATTTTAGTTTTGTTTAATATCCCAGAAGCATTTATTCCTCTCTTAAACAGGTGAAGTGCTCCTGATAACACTCTCATTCAGAGAGTCAGTTACCTTACCCTTCTTTCAAGGAAAGTGAATTTTACAAGTTAATTCTGCGTGTTTTCCCTAGTAGTGATTTCATTCTGTACCATTAAATGACCATTTCTTTTCTCCCTTCTTGGGTATTATATGTGTACTTAATCTAGATTGGACATTGTTGAGTTCTGTTTGATCAGTGTTTGTTATGCTAAAAAAGGACACTGGGGCCAGGCGTGGTGGCTCACACCTGTAATCCCAGCACTTTGGGAGGCCAAGGCAGGCGGATCATGAGGTCAGGAGTTCAAGACCAGCCTGGCCAACATGGTGAAACCTCGTCTCTACTAAAAATACAAAAAATTAGCTGGGCGTGGTGACAGGCACCTGTAATCCCACCTACTTGGGAGGCTGAGGCAGGAGAATCGCTTGAACCCAGGAGGCGGAGGTTGCAGTGAGCCGAGATCGTGCCACTGCACTCCAGCCTGGGTGACAGTGCAAGACTCCGTCTCACCAAACAAACAAAAGACACTGGGCCTGGAGGATCTCATCTGTGTCTTGATCAACATACAGAACTCCAGAGGGCTCCTGATACTCTGGTTCCTCCTACTTGGTTGGAAAGGTGCTTACCCTTTCCAATCAAATACTGACTTCTGCACTAATCCAAAGGGTTTCTTTCTGAAGCTGTAAACTGAGAACATAAATATTGCCTTGAGTGAGAGAAGTCCAAGAAGCAGTAGGTTTCATTTTTCGTCAGCCTGCCTGGCCTTTACTTGCCAACACTTGGGAGTGTTGACAGTCCTGAGCCCTCTTGGCAGAGAAGAAGGTTAGAAAGAGAAAAGCCCTTAGGCAAGGGGACAGATCCCTCTTTGCCTCTTTAGGAGAATTCAGCCTTGTCTGTCTGGTTGGCAGGGCACACTTAATCATTGACACCCAGCATTTCAGCAGTTTGCAAAGGAAAGTGATATGAAGGGACAGCTGCAAGTAAGTCACAACCTAGATCTCAAGAGGTCAAGCACTCACTTCACTTGAAGGAAAGAGAGAAGGAAGGAAGCCGAGGACTTAGCAGGGTAAGTTTTTTTTTTCCCTGTCAACCTGTCTGCTTGCTTAGTTTATAATTGAGTAAAGTATTTATCACGCCAGGCAGTGTTAATCACTGATTAAACAGCTGAATGTGGCAATAATTACAGTGTCCTTAATGTATTTCTCCTCTTCTCTTTTCCTACCCCCTTATAAGGATCTTCAATGACCAGTTTCACTCTCCCTTCTCCCTACCTCCCCAAAGACGTTTTTTTTGTGGTGGGTGTTTTTTTTTTTTTTTGAGACATTTTCACTGTTGTTGCTGAGTCTGGAGTGCAGTCATGCAATCTCGGCTCACCGCATCCTCCGCCTCCTGGGTTCAAGTGATTCTCCTGCCTCAGCCTGCTGAGTAGCTGAGATTACAGGCAAGCACCACCATGCCTGGCTAATTTTTTTTGTATTTTTAGTAGAGATGGGTTTCTCCATGTTGGTTAGGCTGGTCTTGAACTCCTGACCTCAGGTGATCCAACTGCCTTGGCCTCCCAAAGTGTTGGGATTGCAGGTGTGAACCACCACGCCCAGCTGACGTTTTGCATTTTTTGGTGACTTAGAGAAAATTAGATGAGCACTCCTTGTCTGGAGATAGTGAAAAGATGACTGTAGTTTAGGTGAAGCTTGGGGCTCTTGGTGGTAAGGAAAAAGATGGAAACCTAGGTCTAAGAATAGATTAATATTTTGGCTTGTAATTTGGAGATGAAGGATAAAAGTTTTTCTCAGCAACCAAATTCATGTCTCCTTTCCGGTTCTTGGTGTTGGTGTTCTCTCTCTCATACAGGGAATAAATTAGAGCCTAAGTCACTGGGGATGGCCAGAAAAAAGTGAAAGGGATTCCCTTTCTAAGTGGAGAACATTCTGGACTCTGGAAAGTTACAAAGGCTTACTGCAATTATTTCCAACTTCTTCCTTATATCCCCTGTTTTTTTCTTTGTTTCCCTCAGTTTATAACCCTTGAAAAGTGAGGAGCCTGGGGCTCTTTGCAAGAAAATTAAGAGCCAGGAAAGCTGTGTCTGGGCCTGGGATATACAAACTCAAACATGAGCCTGATGATGTATATAGATGCAGATCAAAGACCTGGCTTCTCACCCACCTTCTTACTTTTCTGCTAACTCATTTGTATCATGAACATTGTGTTCTAGACACAGAGTAAACTGTGACATTAGGGATCTTACCACCACCACTCCTCTTCCCCAAACTGTTATCCTTTTCATTTCTGACCAGTTCAACCAACTCCCAGATTGCCAAGAGCTAATCTTCCATTAGAGGAAGACCTCTCCTGGGAAATGCAGATAAGTAAAGCAGTACCTTTCTGACCTTAATTGGCTTGCTTTCATTGCAGCAAAAAGGCTTGTATTTTAACTTCAGGGAGATATCTGTTATAAATTCTGGGATTTAAGACCCTAGAGTTGTCTCAGATCACAATTTCCTTCCACACCTATATATAAAAAGTCCATTCTTTCAAGGTTTAAGAAAGTGTTATATCTTGCCTGAGGCAGGTGAGTAAAATAGATAAATGCTTTTTCTAGAATGGCAGTGGTTCTGAAAATGCAATGAGAATGTGAGGTGATTAAAAGTAAAGGACAGAATGAGGTCAGTTGTTGGAAATGGGGTCCTAAAGTGTGAAGGGGAATTCCATCTACTCTTAGTAAAAGGACATGACCCTTAAACCCTAAAATAATCTAATACCATTAGGTCCAATTTCTTCTTCATTGGAGGTAATATATAGGATATGGTATACAGATGAGCTTAGCTGTCTGTTCTGTGGACTCTTAAACAATCCATTCATTCACCCATGGAATATGGGGAGATATTGAGGGTGGATGGAAACATAAGGGTGAGAAGAAAGAAATTACAAAGGAAAATACAAATTTGTTCCTCCATTAACCTGAGGATGGGTTTTTGAGAGTCATGTTGTAAGATATGGATATGAGCTGGATAATTCTGGGAGCATTTTGCTTCTTTTTGCCACCTGCATACACCTCAGCTGCATGATGATTCTGAAATCAGAAGAGGTTTTTCCTAACAGATCTGATCTAAAAGGATCAAATGTCAGATCATTATTGTAACAAAATATGATCCCTGGTTTGAACTTTAGTAGTTACCTCATTTAACCGGGCGCAGTGGCTCACACCTGTAATCTTAGCACTTTGGGAGGCTGAGGCAGGCAGATCACGATGTCAGGAGATTGAGACCATCCTGGCTAACACGGTGAAACCTCGTCTCTACTAAAAATACAAAAAATTAGCCAGATGTGCTGGCAGGTGCCTATAGTCCCAGCTACTCAGGAGGCTGAGGCAAGAGAATTGCTTGAACCTGGGAAGTGGAGGTTGCAATGAGCTGAGATCACACCACTGTACTCCAGTCTGGGCAACAGACTCTGTCTCAAAAAGATAAGAAAGTTACCTCATTCACAGTAAAACCAACCACTGCCAGTGTTTTTAATCCTCCTTCATTTCTCTGTACCTGGAGGCAGTTAATCTGGGGATTAGTAACTTTTTAGCCCCTCAATCTATGAATACCTTCCTTCCTTTCTTTTTTAATTGAGGTGAAAATCATAAAACATAAAATTAATAATTTTTTTTTTAGATGGAGTCTTGCTCTGTAGCCCAGGCTGGAATGCAGTGGCATGATCTTGGCTCACTGCAACCGCCACCTCCCAGGTCCCAGTTCAAGCAATTCTCCTCCCTCAGCCTCCCAAGTAGCTGGGATTATAGGCACAAGCCACTATGCTCAGCTAATTTTTGTATTTTTTAGTAGAGACAGGGTTTCACCGTGTTGGCCAGTCTGGTCTTGAACTCCTGACCTCGTGATCCACCCACCTTGGCCTCCCAAAGTGCTGGGATTATAGGCGTGAGCTACCGAGGCCGGCCAAAATTAATAATTTTAAAGTGAGCAATTAAATGGCATTTAGTATATTCACAGTATTGTGCAACCACCATTTTTATCTTGTTCCAAAACATTTTTAATCACCCCAAAAAAAGACCCCATAACCATTAAGCAGTTACTGTCCATTTTCCCTTCCACCCAGCCCTTAGCAACTACCAATCTGCTTTCTGTCTCTAGGTTTACCTCTTCTGGATATTTCATAGAAATGGCATCATACAATATATATAAAATCTTTTGTGTCTTTCTTCACTTAGCATGTTTTTGAAGTTCATCTACATTGTAGCATGTATTAGTAGTTCATTTCTTTTTATAACTGAATAATATACATCTTCATATGTATATTTATATCCCAAATTGTTTATCCATATATCCATTGATGGACCTTTCGGTTGTTTCTACCTTTTAGCTGTTGTGAATGGAGGTGCTATGAACATTCTTATATAAGCATTTGTTTGAGTATGTGTTTTTAAATATTTTTGGCATATACCTAAGAATGAAATTGCAGGGTTATATAGTAATATGTTAATTTTTGGGGGAACTGCCATATTGTTTTCTGTAGTGGTGACACCATTTTACATTCTCACCTGCAGTGTACGGGGGTTCCAATTACTCCATATCCTCAACACTTGTTATTTTCTGTCTTTTTGATAATAGCCATACTGGTAGGTATGAAGTAACATTCACTGTGATTCTAATTTGCATTGTCCTAATGACTGTTGAGCATATTTTCTTGTGTTTATTGTCCATCTGCATATATTCTTTGGGAAAATGTCTATTCACATATTTTATCCAATTTTTTTAGTTGGGTTGTTTGGTGATTTTTTTTGTTTGTTCTTTGTTATTGAGTTGTGGGAGTTCTTTATATATTCTGGTTACTAACCCCTTATCAGATATATGGTGTGCAAATATTTTCTTCCATTCTTTGGGGTGTCATTTGACTCTCTTGATAGCATCTTCTGATGTACAAAAGTTTTTAATTTTGCTATCCAATTTATCTATTTTGGTGGTGGTGGTATTGCCTGTGCTTTTGGTATCATAGCCAAGAAATTATTGCCAAACCTATGTCATGAACCTTTCCCCCATAGACTTTTGTAGTTTCACTTCTTAAGTTTAGGTCTTTATACTTTAAACATTCAAAATCAAATAATTCTGTTTCATTAATTTGCAGAATGTTTCTGTCCATATTTCTGTGCTTATTCTCTCCTCTGTGCTTAGAATTCCTTTTCTTCTTTATTTCCAAGTATACAAATATTCCCATCTTTCAAGATCTATTCCAACTGTTACCTGCTTCATGAAGAAAGCTACTGAAGAGATTCCCAACCACTGAAGAGATTCTCACCCACTGAAAAGATTCTCTTCTTCTGATCTCCCATAAGTGCTTTAGTTGCACTTTTCTAGTAGGATTTATAGAGTACCTTATATTATCTACTACATCTAATCTCTGTACAAGACATTTAGATGAGATATATATTTTTAATATTTGCTTCTATATATAGTGTTTTGCAAATGATTTCATCTGTTTATCAGTAAATATAAAACAAATGGATATTTAAATTTTTCCCATATGGTTCTTTTTATTTACTCAGCTCTTATGGAAGGCATGGGAGAAGATGAGATGGGAAAGGAGGGCAGCACAGAGTCACAGCCAGATAGTGGGTGGGTGTAGGCTTACTTCCACCTCAAAACTTTTTTTCTGACTTGCTCAACTACACAACTCTTAGTGCACATTTTATATTGCATTTAATTTTTACTTCTTGGCTTATTGCTTATAAATGTGATAATAGGTCTTTTGAAATAAATGTTTTATCTTTCTGACTAAATTGGCTAACTCTCCAATTGGATGGTCGCTTTGGACAACTAAAACTTCTATTGCTTTTTCCTCTTTTAAATTGAGTTTTAAAATATACTAAAAATATTATAATGTCTTCTCCTTATAACAAAAAGTCAAATATTACAGATAAGTCTAAAGTCCCCTTCGATCAGCCCAGTTCCTGTCTAACTGCCTTTTTACCCTACTCGAAGTTAATCACTGTTACCAGTTTTCTATGGGCCCTGCCAAATCTTTTTATATGCATTTATGTACATATATATATTATGCATAGGATTTAATATGTATAAATTATATTCAGGTATGGCAGCTCAAGCCTGTAAACCCAGCACTTTGGGAGGCCAAGGCAGGCAGATCACAAGGTCAGGAGTTCGAGACCATCCTGGCCAACGTGGTGAAACCCCATCTTTACTAAAAAAATACAAAAATTAGCCAGGCATGGTGGCGCATGCCTGTAGTTCCATCTAATTGGGAGGCTGATGCAGGAGAATCACTTGAACTTGGAAGACGAAGTGAGCCAAGATTGCGCCACTGCACTCCAACCTGGGCAACACTGTCTAAAAAAATAACAACAAAAAAAAATTATTTCTTCCCTGTTTTCACAGCTGCCTATGGTGATCCATAACCAGTAAATACTGAATAAATTTTACTGATAACCTGGGTCTGAGAGACTGTAATGAGAAGTGAAAGGTCAAGCATATGAAAACACTTCACATGTGTCCAGCTTGTAAAATTCCATTCCATGTCTGTTCTGCATATAGTCTCCAGATATCACTGGACAGGCCATGGCTCCACGGTCTCAGCGACGGAGGCACAAGAAACCTCCCTCATTAGTGGCTCCCGGCATCAAGGCCCCACCCACAGTTGTGACCCCTGTGCCTCTGACCCCCTTAAAACCTGGCCCTAGCATTGACGCACTTGGCTTCTTCTCCTTGGATAATAATGTTCCTGGCCTATCCCAGCTGATTCTTCAAAAGCTGAACATGAAAAGCTATGAAGAATACAAGTGAGTGACCAGCTCTGTGGAAGAGGGATATACTGTCTCTAGTAGAAGTGATTTCAGAAGGTGGAGAGGGAGTACAATTTGGGCAATATGGAATATTTGCAATGAGAGATTTTCTCATCATAACTTTTGCCAGTTACTATATTTCTGTAAAAGAAGAAATATTCACTTAAGTGGAAAATGATGGCAGTGGGAGACATAGGTGTAAGTAGAAATGTGTAGGAGACCAGATGGGGGACATGAGAGATTTTGGAGATATTCCTGTCCCCATTGCCACTCTTTCTCCATGCTGTCTCTGCAGGTTGGTGGTAGATGGGGGTACCCCTGTATCAGGCTTTGGATTTCGATGTCCTCAAGAAATGTTCCAGAGGATGGAGGACACATTTCGATTCTGTGCTCACTGTAGAGCTCTCCCTAGTGGCCTTTCAGACTCCAAGGTTCTGCAGCACTGTAAGAGGTGACTAGTGGGGGGATAATAGGGAGACATTCAGAAATGACCCTGTAATAGCCAGGCAGTGACTTATGCCTGTAATCCCAGCACTTTGGGAGGCTGAGGCAGGTGGATCATATGAGGCCAGGAGTCGAGACCAGCCTGGCCAACATGGCAAAACCCTGTCTCTACTAAAAAATACAAAAATTAGCCACACCTGGTGGCACACACCTTTAGTCTCAGCTACTCGAGAGGCTGAGGTAGGAGAATCGCTTGAACCCAGGAGGCAGAGGTTACCGTGAGCCGAGATTCCACATTGCACTCCAGCCTGGATGAAAGACTGAAACTCTGTCTCAAAAAAAAAAAAAAAAAAAAAAAAGAAAAAGAAATGATCCTGTACTACAACCTCATTCCAAGAGGAAAGATCTGAGAGTTTTCAAAATAACCTAAAGTTTATACCTAATTTTTTGTCATCCAGGCTACAAAGATTAGAACAATGTGCTAATCCTGCTTATTTTTGGTGTTATCGGGTGGTGAGGCAAAACCACAATACCTTCCTCTCTCTCTCGAGTACTCAAGGAGTAAGACTACATTTGTTTGGGGATGTGGGGGTTGAACCATACCTGTTATGAGAGGACAGCTGTAAACTAATGTTTTTTCTAAAAGTGATATAAAAAGTGAGTTGTTCCAGATAGAGAGTAAGGTATCATTCTGTCTGGCAGAATAATTATATTCCCAATCCCTCCTGCCTTGTCTGCCAAATGTAGTCCCCAAAATGGGTGCATCAGCTGCCATTCCTCTTCCTGCCTTCCTTAGCCATTTCCATCCTAGGTGCAGGAATATCAATTCCCTTCCAAAGATAACCCCAATCACATTTATAGTATAAAAACTATTTCCAACTCATTCTCTCAGGTGCAGAAATGTCTATTACTGTGGTCCAGAGTGCCAGAGGTCAGACTGGCCTGCACACAGGAGGGTTTGTCAAGAGCTTCGTCTTGTGGCTGTGGACCGTCTCATGGAATGGCTTCTGGTCACAGGTGGAGTGGTGGTGTTGGGGAACTCTGCCATAATGGTCATACTTGGTTGCATTTAAAGGAAGACATGAAATCATATTGTTATGAAAAACTGAGGAAGTGGGGCAAAGGATGGGGCACCCCTGCTCACACAGGTTGGCAGAGTAAACATGGAGGGAATATTGATCATTAGTGAGGGGGAAATTTTGAAGCCAGGAAAAGATTAGGTTCCTTTTTTTTCCTTCTTTCCTACAGGTGATTTTGTCCTACCCTCAGGACCTTGGCATTGGCCACCTGAAGCTGTACAGGACTGGGATTCCTGGTTTTCTATGAAGGGGTTACACTTGGATGCTACACTGGATGCTGTGCTAGTTAGTCCTGCTGTGACCACCTTATGGGCCAGTGTAGGACGGCCAAGGCCAGACCCAGATGTCCTGCAGGGATCTTTGAAGCGGCTGCTGACAGATGTCCTGTCACGACCCTTGACTCTAGGCCTAGGACTTAGGGCCTTGGGGATAGATGTTAGGAGGATTGGGGGAAGCACAGTGCATGTGGTTGGTGCTTCCCATGTGGAGACATTTCTTACTCGCCCTGGGGACTATGATGAGCTTGGCTACATGTTTCCTGGGCACCTTGGACTCCGTGTGGTCATGGTGGGCGTAGATGTGGCTGCTGGCTTTTCACAGAGCACCTCAACTTCACCCCTGGAACCTGGCACAATTCACCTTAGTGCCCACAGGGGCCTCTACCATGACTTCTGGGAGGAGCAGGTAGAGACCGGGCAGACAGACCATCCAGATTTGGTGGTGGCTTTCCATCCAGGTAAGAGTCATTGGTTCAGGGGAATACTGGGTGGCTCCCCTGAGAATTTTCCATCCTGAGTCTTGTGTCTTCTGTCTTTGGAACCCCATTCATTTGATTTCATTAAATACAATATGATAACTTCTCTGGATCATTTGCCATATGTACTAGGGTTCAGAATTTTTCACTTGGATGATGATGATGATAATGATGATTGGGGATAAGCAAGGTGAGGGGTGGAGTGGTCACAGTCAAAGAAATATCATGCTCTTAAGAGTCTGCTTTCAGTCTTTCCCTATTTCCATTTTCATTTTTGTTCCACAGGTTTCCATTCCTCCCCAGACTTGATGGAGGCTTGGCTGCCTACCCTGCTTCTACTTCGTGACTATAAGATTCCTACATTGATTACTGTTTACAGGTTTTGACCTCTTTCTATTTGTGATACTTCCCTGACTTACACCTCTCTTTATATAAATGAGCTCATTTTGCTTCCTCTTCCTCATCTACTTTCTGGTGAGGATGTTCATCTTTTCCACATATAGCTTTTTCATCCCCTCGGAACAAAGTCCTATGCTAGTTAGTTATTTAGTGATACTTTTGGGAGGGAAGGATAGTCCTTGCCTAGTCCACCCTTAAAGACAGTTTGGGGGATTGGTGATTACAGAAATGTCAGGTTCATGAGCAATTTTTCCTTTATCTCTGTCACAATCAGTAGAGTAATTTTTCTTCTCTCTCTTCTACAGCCATCAGGAGTTGGTATCCTCTTTGCAGATTCTGGTGGAACTGGATACACACATCACTGCCTATGGGGCTAATCCTTTCATGTCCCTCAAACCTGAACAGGCCTATTCCAACCCCAACAAGCAGCCAGTATACTGCAGTGCCTACTATATCATGTTTCTTGGAAGCTTCTGTCAGCTGGGTAATAGCCAGTTAGAAAAGAAAGCGGATGATGGGATTTAAATAGATTATGACTGAACATCTGGAAAATGGGGAGGTTGTGATAAAATTACCCTGATAATGCCAGGTTCTTGCCAACTTTGAAAAACACTGTATTCTAAACTTCATTCACGGTGTGGGTAAAGATTCTAAGCTGAATGAGGGTTCCTGTATAATGTAACTGGTTTCTTTTATTGAGACAGAGTCTTGCTGTGTTGTCCAGGCTGGAGTGTAGTGGCATGATCTCGGCTCACTGCAACCTCTGCCTCCTGGTTTCAAGTGGTTCTCCTGCCTTAGCCTCCTGGGTAGCTGGGATTACAGGTGCCTGCCACCACACCTGGCTAATCTTTGTAATTTTTTTTTTTTTTTGAGATGGAGTCTTGTTCTGTCTCCAGGCTGGAGGGCAGTGGCACGATCTTGGCTCACTGTAACATCCAACTCCCTGGTTCAAGCTATTTTCCTGCCTCAGCCTCTCGAGTAGCTGAGATTACAGGCATGCACCACCATGCCCAGCTAATTTTTGTACTTTTAATAGAGACAGGGTTTCACCATGGTGGCCAGGCCGGACTCGATCTCCTGACCTCATGATCTGCCCATCTTAGCCTCCCAAAGTGCTGGGATTATAGGCGTGAGCCTCTGTGCCCGGCCTAATATTTGTATTTTTAGTAGAGATGGGGTTTTGCCACGTTGGCCAGGCTGATATCGAACCCTTGACCTCAGGTGATCCGCCTGCCTCGGCCTCCCAAAGTGCTGGGATTACAGGCATGAGCTACTGTGCCCGGCCAACGTAACTGGTTTCTAAGAGTTTAGCCACAGGAGCTTCTAGAGATAGGATATTAGATTTAGTGGGTGGGAAGAGGTCTTTATGTTGGTCTTTCTAGAGCTTAGAGTTCTAACACTTTCCTTTTTGAGGAAGTTTACCTTTTGACTGGAACCAGATGGCACTGAGGAGAAGAATGAGAACCACCTTATTCTGAAAAATACTTTCTTCTCATCCAGTAATTTGGGCTAAAAAACGGAAATATGTTGATGACTTGAAGTGGTGCAAGAATGGACAAGTCAGGGAAGTCATTGGGAACATGGATGAGATTGTAAGCATTGGTACACTGCCCTGTTTCCTGGCTTTTTTGAGAGAAATATCTAATTTTCCTATTTTCTCTTGGTGACTTCTGACACTAGAGTAGCCCTGGTGTTGTGTTTTAGATATCCCAGGCTATATCAGACGTTACCTGAATATACTGGAGTTACTTGTTATCCCCTTATTCTATACCCAATAAACTCAGTTTGGGGCTTCTTAAGTCACTTGTTTTATTTCCTATTCACTGGCAAGTATTATTCATCTGCACACAGCACCTCAAGACTGGAAGTTTCTCTCTTGTCAGCAGAGTAATTAGCATCAGTTCTCTGTTTGGGCCTGCCGCTCTGTCACACATTTGTCTCATGTAATCCTTTTCTTATTTCTTCCCCCCCTCCCCGCCACTCTGTCACACATTTGTCTCATGTCATCTTTTTCTTGTTTCTTCCCCACCTCCCCCCCAACTTTTTTTTTTTTTTTTGGAGACAGATTCTCACTCTGTCACCACAGAAGGAGTGCAGTGGCATTATCATAGTTCATTGCAACCTTAAACTCCTGGGCTCGGGTGATGCTTCTGTCTCATCATCCTAAGTAGTTGGGACTTACAGGCACATGCCACCATGCCCAGCTAATTTTTTATTTTTTCTAGAGACAGAGTCTCCTTGTGTTGCCCAGGCTAGTTGGTCTCAAACTCCTGGGCTTAAGCAATCCTCCCACCTCAGCCTCCTGGAGTGTTGGGATTACAGGCATGAGACTGCCCAGTCAATATCCTTTTCATATACTCTCAGGATTAGGACATTTCCTAGTTATTCAGCCCTACAGTCTTGACATGACCATCTCTTGCACACATACACTATTGCCCACTCTAATAGGGATAATTTTAGAATTTCATATATTCATTCAAGACAGTACCTGCCATGCGACAGGTATTGTATTTTGGCTTCAGAGAGATTGGAAGGTGAATGAGACATGGTGTTTATTCTTAGGAAGGGAAATAATATTTATGTATATGGGAATACCTTTATTGCAAGGTATAATATGGAGTAAGAAACAAGAGAGAGGCTTATAGTGCTAAGGAAATAGAGTGAAAAGAGATCATTTTGCTAAATGATATGGAAGATATTCTGAGTGAGAATTTTATGAAACAGAGCACAGGGCACTCAAGATGGAAGGAACAATAGGACCAGAAGTTTGGAGGCAGAAAAGTGTATTTGAAGGCACATTTGGGGATTAATATAAATTAAGTCTGAAAGGTAGAGTGAGATCAGATTATAGGAGTATTGTGGATTTATGTAGATCTGATTATGAATCCTGGGGCAGCCATCAGATAATTTTATATCGTGGGGGAAGCTAAACTTCTATAAACCTTAGTTTCTTCATCTGTAAAATGGAGATAATGCCAAGTACTCCAAATTAACGTTGAAGTTAAACGAAAATGTTTGCAAACTTGGAGGACTCATACATCCCAATTTCTTTTTTCACCATTGCCCAGACTGGAGTGCAGTGACCTTATCTTGATTCACTGTGACCTTCGCCCCCGACTCAGGCTCAAGTGATCCTCCCACCTCAGCCTCCCAAGTAGCTAGGACCACAAATTCGAGCCAACATGTCCAGCTAATTTTTGTATTTTTCGTAGAGGCAGGGTTTTGCCATGTTGCCCAGGCTGGTCTTGAACTCCTGAGCCCAAGAGATCCACCCTTCTTAGCCTCCCAAAGTGCTGGGATTACAGACATGAGCCACTGTGCCCGGCCCCCAATTTCAAAACCTATAATCATTATATACTTACCAGTTCAGTATCCCTAATCTGAAAACCTGAAATGCTCCAGTGAGCATACCCTTTTAGTGCTATGTCGGCACTGCAAAAGTTTCAGATTTTGGAACATTTTGGATCTCAGTACTCAGAAACCTTTGGATTTGGGAGCATTTTGAATTTAGGATTTTTGGATTAGGGGTGCTTGACCTGTACAAAATAATAGTAAAGACAATATGATACTGGCATAGAATAATATGTTAGTGCAATAGAATTGAGAACTGTCTTAGTCTGCTTGGGCTGCTGTAAGAAAATACTGCAAACTGTGTGGCTTGTAAGCATCAGAAATTTATTTTCCACATTTCTGGAAGCTGGAAAGTCCAAGATAAAGGCACTGACAGATTTGGTGTCTGAGAAGGGCGTGTTCTTACTGTGGAAGGGGTGCAAGGGATGGAAGGGGTGACTGAGCTTCCTCTTTCCTCTCTTCCAAGGACACTAATCCCATTCTTGAGGGCTCTGCCCTCATGACCTATTCATTTTCCAAAGGTCCCACCTCCTAAAGCCAGAAGTTAGGACATCAACATGTAAGTTGGGGGGAGGGGGCAGGGGGAGAGGGGTGGAGGAGGAGCACAAAACATTCAGACCATAACAAGTATAGCAGGGCATGATGGTTCATGCCTGTAAACCCAGCACTTTGAGAGGTCGAGGCAGGCAAATTGTTTGAGCTCAGGAGTTTGAGACCAGTGTGGGCAACATCTCGAAACCCCTTCTTTAAAAGAAACAAAAAAAAATTTGGCGGGCATGGTGACACACACCTGTAGTCCTGGCTATTTGAGGGGCTGAGGTGGGAGGATCGCTTGAGCCCAGAAGGTCAAGGCTGCAGTGAGCCAAGATTGTGCCACTGCACTCCAGCCTGGGTGAAAAAGTGAGACCTTGTCTTTAAAAAAGAAAAAAAACCTTATGGTCAGTTGATTTTTTGACAAGGGTACATAAACAATTAATTGGGAAAAGAATAGACTTTTCAACAAATAGTACTGGGACAACTGGATATCCAGGTGCAGAATAATAAAGTAATACCCTCCATCTCATATAATATACAAAGATTAACTTAGAATGGTTCAAATACCTAAAACTAAACTCTTGAAAGAAAATACAGGGGTAAATCTTCATGAACTTATATTGGACAATGTTTTCTTATATATGACACCAAAACCACAAGCAACCAAAATAAAAATAAATAGACTATCAAAATTTAAAATGTTGGGCCAGGTACTGTGGCTCACACCTGTAATCCCAACATTTTAGGAGGCCAAGACGGGAAGACTGCTTAAGCCCAGGAGTTCAAGGTATGCCTGGGCAACGTAGACCTATCACTACAAAAAAGGTAGAAAAAATTAGCTGGGTGTTGTGGCGCATGCCTGTAGTCACACTACTTGGGAGGCTGAGGTGGAAAGATCGCTTGAGCCCAGGAGATTGAGGCTGCAGTGAGCTGTGATCGCACTCCAGCCTGGGTGACAGAGTGAGATTCTTTAAAAAAAATAAATAAAGAAGCAGAGAAAATATTCATAAATTATATATCTGATAAGGGACCTACAACTTAAAAGGACAAATAACCCAATTTAAAAATGGGCAAATGATCTGAACAGACATTTCTCCAAAAAAGATGTACAAATGGCCAATCAGTACATGAAAAGATGTTCAACATCATCAGTCATTAAGAAATACAAATTAAAACTACAATGAGATACCACTTCATACGCACTACGATGGCTATGATAAAAAAAATAATAAAGATGGTAACAAGTGTTCATTAGGATGTGAAGAAATCGTAACCTTCATACACCGCTGATGGGAATGTAAGATGATGCAGCCAATTTGGAAAAGAGTCTGGCAGTTCCTCAAACAGTTAAACATTGAGGGCCAGGCAATGATGACTCACACCTGTAATCCCAGCACTTTGGGAGGCTGAGCTAGGAGTATTGCTTAAAGCCAGGAGTTTGAGACCAGCCTAGGCAACAAATCAAGACCCTGTCTCTTAAAAAAAAAAAAAAAAAAAAAAATAAGTTAAACATTGACTTAGCAGTTTTGCTCATAGGTTCATACCTCTGAGAAATGAAATCATATGTGTGTAAATATTCATGGCATTATTCATAACAGCCAAAAGATAAAAACAATCCAGATATCCATCAGCTTATGAATGGATAAGCAAAATATAAATCCTTTCAAGAAAATATTATTTGACCATCAAAGTAAAAAAATAACTGATTCATGCTATAACATGAAAGCCAGTTACAAAAGACCATATATTGTACAAGTTCATTTATATGAAATGTTAAGAATAGGCAAGTCTATGGAGACAGTGTAGATTAGTGGCTGCATATGGAGGGGGAGGATGGGGTTATTGAGGGTGATGGGTAAAGGGTATGGGATGTAACCATTCTAAAATTGATTGTGGTGATGGATGTACAACTCTTGAGTGTACTAAAAATCATTGAATTGTACACATTGTGTGAGTGAATTATATTTCAATAAAGCTGTTACCAATTTTTTTTAAATCTTAGAGGATGTAAAAAATAAGGATATTTAAATCTTTAACACAGTATGTAGCAAATAGTATGTCCTTAATAGTAGCTATTATTTGATAAATACCATTTTGAATTTTGCTTAGTAACATAGATTGAACTGGCATTAGTGTGTAAGATGGTTTGGTGATGGAAAAAACAGTCAGGACACTATTGTCATGGTTCAGACGAGAGACAATATAGGTGTCAGCTAAGATTATATCAGTAGGTATGGAAAGCAAGTGGTAATTTTTAACTACAAGTAAAGTAAATAAGTGGTGACATTTTGCAGATAGAACATGAAAGTAAAATCTACAGGGTTTGTTTACTGATTGTGATGGATGGAGAGTGATGTATCTGTCAGCCAGAATATAATTAAAAACTACCTAGTAACAGGTGGCACAAAAACATCCAATTTAGTAGAATGGTGGTGATAGTAGTACAAAAAAGTCCAAATGCCTAGCTTATTGTCAAATGCTGAGGATTCTAAGATGGCTTCTGCCCTTAATAGGAGACTGACATAAGCAAGGAGAATATAATGGAGTTATATTTTCTAATGTCAGCATATAAAATGAAAAAAATATTTTCAAAACTACCTTTGAAAATCCTTTAGGGTAGCACATGGGGTCCTCTCAGTAGTTCTATCAGAGCCAGTTTTTTCCAGTGTTGGAAATAAATCTGATTTGGCTGATCACCAGATGAAGTAGTGGCTTGGGTTTTGGGGGCCCTATTTTAGTCAATCTGACAATCAGTTATTTATCAAACACTTAATACTAGGCTCTAAAGATATCCCTGTTCTAGAGGAGCTTACATTCTAGTGGGGGAGACAAACAGTAAACACACAGGATTTCAGTTGCTTTTAAGTGCTATAAGGAAAATTGAATAATGAGCATAGCTGGTAGTGGTGGTTGTGCTGGTGGCAGCTACTAATGCTACAATGTTCAGGAAGTACCTCTGAGGAGATGACGTTTTTTATTTTTTTGAGACAGGCTGGCTCCGTCGCCTTAGGCTGGAGTGGAGTAGCAGGATCTTGGCTTACTGCAACCTCTGCCTCCCGGGCTCAAGTGATTCTCCTCTGTGAGCCTCCCAAGTAGCTGTGATTACAAGTGCATACTACCATGCCTCACTAATTTTTGCATTTTATTGTAGAGATGGGGTCTTACCATGTTGCCAGGCTAGTCTCCAACTCTTGGGTTTAAGTGATCTGCCTGCCTTGGCCTCCCAAAGTGCTAGGATTACAGGTGTGAGCCACCGTGCCCAGCCAGGAGACAACATTTGAGATGACACCATGGAGAACATCCCCAGTAGAAGCAATAGCAAGTACAAAGGCCTTGAGAAACTCTGGTGCATTTGGTCACAAGCTTGGTATGTTTGAACCGAAGGCCACTGTGTTCAGAGGTTAGTGATTAGAAAGTGAAAAGGGATGAGATGAGGGATGTAGGCAGGGACCAGATTATCTAGGGTCTAATAGACCATCATCATGAGTTTGGATTTTATTCTGGTTCCAGTGAAAAGCTATTAAAGAAGTTTAATCATGGGAATAACATGACCCAGTTTATTCTTTAGAAAGATCACTCTGACTCAGGGTTTCCTCTGCCTCCCAGGTTCAAGCGATTCTTCTGCCTCAGCCTCCAGAGTAGCTGGGACTTCAGGCGTACACCGAACTAATTTTTGTATTTTTAGTAGAGACAGGGTTTCACCATGTTGGCCAGGATGGTCTCGATCTCTTGACCTCGAGATCCACTCGCCTTGGCCTCCCAAAGTGCTGGGATTACCACTGTGAGCCACTGTGCCCGGCCGACTCAGGGTTTCTTAGCATCAGCACTATTGACATTTTAGGGCTGAATAATTCTTTTTGTAGGGACTGTAAGATGCTTGCAGCATCCTACAACATTGTAGGCATTGTAGGATACATACTTTGTTTAGAATCCTTGGCCTTCACCCACTAGATGCTAGTAATCCCACCACCTTCCATGAGTTATGACAACCAAAAATGTCTCCATACATTGTCAGGAGAAAATTACTATTCTAATGGAACAAAAAGGATGTGTACTTAAATATCGGACTCCGGGCCGGGTGTGTTGGCTCACACCTGTATCCCGGCACTTTGGGAGCGCTTCAGGTGATCCACCCGCCTCAGCTTTGAGGACATAAAAGCTGAGGTGGGTGGATCACCTGAGGTCAGGAGTTCTCCTGGCCAACATGACGAACCCCATCTCTCTTAAAAATACAAAAAATTAGCCAGCCGTGGTGGTGGACGCCTGTAATCCCAGCTACTTGGGAGGCTGAGGTTGCAATGAACCAAGATGGTGCCATTGTATTCCAGCCTTGGCAACAGAGAGAGACTCTGTCTCAAAAAAACAAAACCAGACTCTGAGACAGTGGGATGTTCACATTAGAAGCATGATGGCTCTTATTTCATATGAACTCTGGAATATATGATGGCTTTCAGAGATGTTAAGCAGGGCGCAGTGGCTCACGCCTGTAATCCCACCACTTTAGAAGGTAGATCGCTTGAGGCCATAAGTTTGAGACCAGCCTGGCCAACATGGCAAAACCCCGTCTCTATCAAAAATACAAAAAATTAGCTGGGTATGGTGGCACATGCTTGTAATCCCAGCTACACAGGAGGCTGAGGCATGAGAATTGCTTGAACTCGGAGGCAGAGGTTGCAGTGAGCCTAAATCACGCCACTGCACTCCAACTTGGGTGACAGAGCAAGACTCTGTCTCCAAAAAAATAAAAAAAGAAGAGAAAAGGTCCAGTTGAATTACAAAAAAAACAGCTCAGGAAGTTTCTTGGAGCAAAAGGGAGATGAGCAACCTTGGAAACAAGTCTAATTAGATGAATAATTGTTAAAAGATGAGCAGTGCTTTCTAGACAGAGGAAGCATGAGGAAAGGGTCTCTGATCCTGGAATGCCTTTTATGCCAGGAAGAAAGCATGAATTGAAAGGATGAAATGGCAAATGTCGTGGTAGACTATTGGACTATTCCTGCATCTCAGAAAAGAGGCCTGGAAACAAGAGGTTTGGCAAATATCCTGTTGTGGTAATTAAGGCAGAGGGAGGGTTTGGGGCAAGCTCACCAAGGGAACTCTGTAGAATGAAGAATAGTCTTCTCAGGGAATGCTTAAATCCTGGAGGTCTCTGGAGTAGGTAGGACAGAAAGTCCTGTTATTTGCCAGGTACACAGACTGTTGGGCATCCGGGAATTAATGCTGGTCACCCAAAGAGTTGTGCAGCTTTGTCTACCATTGTTAAATGAGGCAGTGACCTGGCTCAAATACTTTTCTGTCCACACCCCTATTTGGAAGCCGTGTATATTTTGCTTGCTCTTCCCACTTAAAATCGTAATCCATTCTATTCCACCCCCATGAGGAAGCTTTTGGGTAGAAAAGTGTGTGGAGGAATAAATAAGTGTATCAGGTCTTTAGTGCGCATCAGAACCGCCTGGAGGGCTTGTTAAAACAGATCGCTGGGCACCACCCCAGGAGTTTGATTCAGTAGGTCTAAGGTGGAGTTCAATAATCTGCATTACTAACACGTTTCCAGGTGATGCTGCTGTTCCGGAGACTACACCCAGAAACTACCTTAATTCACTCTAAAATGTAGCTGATTGGTTTCTGCTCTGGAATAGGAACTCCTTAATAAGTTTAAGATATTGATCTGAACCCTTGTAATTGCCCCAAATACTTAATACTAATGTGTGTTTAATGCTCTAGCACACGAGGGGAACCTGGAATCACCTAACAACTCCCTTCGGCAGTGATTCTGATTAGTGCATCTCCAGTTCCCACTAAGATTTCCCACAAATATTAATTATTTTCACAGGAGGCTAATAAAAAATGCCGTCTTTCTCCCCAGAAAATACCTGGACGACGGCATTTCAGAGGCAAAGAGGCTGTACTAGCCTCCCAGTCTCAGCCCTTCTCTGCCGCCCACCACTGAAGGGGCCCCGGCTACCCCCAGGAGTGCTGCAACTTCCTAGGTGACTTGAGGCAGCCTTAAAAGGGATTGGCGCAGGCTCCTTGCGACGGAGAAATGTGATTAAAAATCAGCTGGGCCACCCAAATGGAGCGCCTTTCCTATCACGCGGAGCCGAGGGGCGGGGCTCAGGGACAGCCCCCTTCTGGCGCCGCCCTCTCCGGCTCCGGGGGCGTTCCCGGCTGCAGCTGCGATCCTAACGGGCTCGCGAGACGCCCCGCCCTCCCTGGGCTCGCCCCCGGCTCCATTTTGCAGACGACCAGGTTTGGCTGTGACGCTGCTGCCGGGGTCAGGTGAGGCGCGGCGCCCCCCTCCCCTTCCCAACTCTTCGTCCGCCTCAGTCGTCTAGCCCCCAGCCTGCTCTGTGTGCCGCCGTCCCAGAGCTGGTGGGACGCGGCGGGAGGGCTATGTGGACCTCCCGGATGGCTGCGACTCGGTGTGCGCGTTTCGGAGCCGGGCTGCCGGCCAGGGTGTGTTGGGGTGGCGTGGGTGAGGCGGCGGGCCCGGCTTGCAGGAAGACTGGAAGCGTTTCGGTCCGTACGGAAATCCCAGGGACCAGTGGCGCCCCGCCTTCGGGCAGGTGGAGGGTCTGAGGCCGGAGCGTGGCCCAGCCGCCTCGCGGGAGGCCGAGTAGGGAAACGCACAGGCAGTGCTAAAAAGCCGTCTGGCTGGTTGGTGGTGGCTGTACTTTCCGGTGACACAGCGAATTTAGGGAAACTTGGGAAATTTTTACTGTGCTTAGTGAACCAGGCCAAGGTTGTACGCTGACTCTTGTTCACAGTTCTTGGAAACTATTCTAGAATAGCATTCCAGATTTCATTCCTGTTCCCAACCAGCAGCAAATGTGTGTTGAAATTAGCTCATCCTGTGCAAACACTGCCCAAGGAAACCAAGATGCAGAGATAGATGGCCGATGCTCACCCTAACAGAAATAACGCTGTTATCTTCCGACTGCCTTAAATGCCCTAATTTTAACTAGCTGATAGCCAGCTAATCTGCTAAATGTGTCTGAATTAGTTGATGAGTGTAATAAGTTACCTTCCAGGCAAGGAAAAAGATTCAGGCACTAAATAGGTAGAAGAGATAATTTTGGCCACTGCAAACTTTCAGTCCTTTTCAGTGAGGACTGCCTTTCTGTCCTCACTGATGGGTGGCTACCTACCTGTCCGTGCAGAGGACTAGCCATGCCTCCACTTTCTTTCTCCAAATCGCTGACTGATTTAAATGATCCTACCGGTTTTGCAAAGTTGTATTCGCTGTTGCGTATCTTCAGCCACCCTTCCTGTTTCGTGTATTTTTTTTTTACCCCCATAAATTTGCAACAGCTGCCTTTTGGGTTCCTGGGCTTCATGCCATCTATGAGAAACAGTGAGACCCAGCCCTTTTACTAACTGACTCACTGGGTGGAGATGGTGTTTTGGAGAACCAAGAATGATTTTCTAGTTTTTTGAAAGTGGTTGCTAACAGAGAATGTTAGAAAAAAAGCAGTTCTGGTTCACCAGTATATATTTATCACTTGGGCAAAGTTAAATTTGTCTGGGTACTCTGGGCATTACTTAGCTTTTTACAAAAACTTTAAAAATCTGCCTCTTGAATAGATGATATATGTACATTTCTAAAAGAGTTAAAGGTACATTGAAAAGTAAGTCTCCTCTGTTATGTCCCAGCTCTTCATCCAGGAAGCAGTCACTGTTTTCTACTTCCTTGAGTGTCCTTTCAGATATATTTTGTAGGTCAGAATCAGTGCATTTTTTACATACATGGCTGCAGATTATGCAGTTTTTCCCTTTGCTTTTTTTTTCCCACCTAATTTGTATTAGAGATGGTTTCATATATGGGTAAAGAAAACAAAAAAGCTGCCTCATTTTTAATAACCACGTAACACTTTCTTGTATGGCTCTCCATTATCTGTTTCACCTGTTCCTCCTCTTTTAAAAATTTCAGCAGCGGCTGGGCACAGTGGCTCACACCTGTAATCCCAGCACTTGGGAGGTCGAGGTGGGTGGATCACTTGAGGTCAGGAGTTTGAGACCAGCCTGGCCAACATGGCAATTCCCTGTCTCTACTGAAAATACAAAAATTAGCCAGTTGTGCTGGTGTGCTCCTGTAGTCCCAGATACTTGGGAGGCTGAGGCAGGAGAATCGCTTGAACCTGGGAAGCAGAAGTTGTAGTGAGCTGAGATCACGACTTTGCACTCCAGCCTGAGTGATAGAGTGAGACTCTATCTCCAAAAAATAAAATTTCGATAGCTTTTGGAGTACAAGTGGTGTTTTGTTACATGAATGAATTATGTGGTGGTGAATTCTGAGATTTTAGTCACCTGAGCAATGTACACTGTACCTAATGTGTAGTTTTTTATTCCTAACTCTTTCACCCTCCCCTTTTTGAGTTTCTAAAGTTCATTATATCACTTCATACCTATGCCTTTGCATAGTCATAGCTTAGCTCCCACTTATAAAGTGAGAACATACAGCTTTTGGTTTTCCACTCCTGTGTTACTTCACGTAGAAAAATGGCCTCCAGCTTCATCGAAGTTGCTGCAAAAGACATTATTTCATTCCTTTTAATGGCTGAGTAGTATTCCATGGTGTATATATACCACATTTTCTTTATGCATTTGTCAGTTGATGGGCACTTAGGTTGGTTCCACATCTTTGTTAAGTGTGAACTGTGCACTATAAATATATATGTGCAAATGTCTTTTTCATATAATGACTTCCTTTCCTTTCGGCAGATACCCAGCAGTGGAATTTCGGGATCGATGGTGTATCTGTTTTAGCTCTTTAAGGAGCTGCCATACTGTTTTCTGTAGAGGTTGTATAGCAGTGTAATAAGTGGTCCCTTTTCCCCACATCCACACCAACATCTATTGTTTTTTGACTTTTTTTTTTTTTTTTTTGAGACTGAATCTTGCTCTTGTTGTCCATGATGGAGTACAATGGCCTGATCTCAGCTCACCCCATCCTCCGCCTCCTGGGTTGAAGCGATTCTCCTGTCTCAGCTTCCTAAGTATCTGGATTACAGGCATGTGCCACCACATCTGGCTAATTTTATATTTTTAGTAGAGACAGGGTTTCTCCATGTTTGTCAGGCTGATCTCGAACTCCTGACCTCAGATGATCCATCCACCTTGGCCTCCCAAAGTGCTGGGATTACAGGTGTGAGCCACTGCACCCAGCTGTATTTTAACATTTTAATAATGACCATTCTTGTAGGAGCAAGGTGGTATCTCATTGTGGTTAGTTTGCATTTCCCTGATGATTAATGATGTTGAACATTTTTTTCATGTTTGTTGGCCATTTGTGTATCTTCTTTTGAAAAAATATCTATTCATGTCCTTTGCCCGTTTTTTAATGTAATTTTTTTTTCTTTGTGATTTGAATTCTTATAGATGCTGGATACTAGTCCTTTGTTGGATGCATAGTTTGCAGATATTTTCTCCCATTCTGTGGATTGTTACTCTGTTATTTCTTTTGCTGTGCAGAAGCTTTTTAGTTTAATTAGGTCCCATTTATTTATTTTTGTTTTTGTTGCATTTGTTTTTGGAGTCTTAGTCATGAGTTCTTTGCCTAGGCCAATGTCGAGAAGACTTTTTCCAGTGTTCTAGAATTTTTATAGTTTCAGGTGTTATATTTAAGTCTTTGATCAACTTGATTTTTGTATAGGGTGATAGATAGGGATCCAGTTTCATTCTTCATATGGCTAGCCAGTTTTCCTAGCACCATTTATTAAATAGGGTGTCCACTCCCCAATTTTTTTTTGTATGCTTTGTTAAAAGAGCAGTTGGCTGTATGTATTTGGCTTTATTTCTGGGTTCTCTATTCTGTTTCATTGGTCTATGTGCCTACTTTTATACCAGTACTATGCTGTTCTGGTAGCTATAGGCTTGCATTATATTTGAAGTCTGGTAATGTGATGTTTCCAGATTGTCTGCAGGAAGAGGAATAATTTTAGGATTGTTCTAATTCTGTGAAAAATGATGTTGGTATTTTGATGGGAATTGCATTTAGTCTGTAGATTGCTTTGGGCAGTATGGTCATTTTCACAATATTGATTCTTCCAATTCATGAGCATGGGATGACTTTCCATTTGTTTATATTGTGTGTGATTTCTGTTGGCAGTCTTTTGTAGTTTTCCTTATAGAGATCTGTCATCTCCTTGGTTAAGTATATTCCTAGGTATTCTATGGTTTTCTTTTTTTTTTTTTTTTTTTTTTTTTTTGGTAGCTGTTGTGAAAGGAATTGAGGGCTGGGCGTGGTGGCTGACACCTGTAATCCCAGCACTTTGGGAGGCCAAGTTGGGCAGATTACCTGAGGTCAGGAGTTTGAGACCAGCCTGACCAACATGAAGAAACCCTGTCTCTACTAAAAATATAAAAAATTAGCCGGACGTGGTGGCAGATGCCTGCAATCCCAGCTAACTCGGGAGGCTGAGGCAGGAAAATCTCTTGAACCAGGGAGGCAGAGGTTTCAGTGAGCCGAGATACCATTGCACTCCAGCCTGGGCAACAAGAGCGAACTCTGTCTTGGAGAAAAAAAAAAAAAGGAATTGAGTTCTTTGATTCTCAGCTTGGACATTGTTGATATATAGCAGTGCTACTAATTTGTGTACATTGATTTTCTAACCTGAGACTTTACTGAATTCGTTTATCAAATCTAAGACTCTGTGGGAGTCTTTAGGATTTCCTTGGTATACAGTCATATCATCTGCAGACAGTCATAGTTTGACTTGCTCTTTTCCAATTTGGATGCCCTTTATTGCCTTCCTTTGACTAATTGCTCTGTCTAGTACTTCCAAAACCATGTTGAATAGGAGTGGTGAAAGTGGACATCCTTGTCCTGTTCTTGTTCTCAGGGGAGTGCTTTCAACTTTTTCCCATTCAGTATGATGTTGGCTTTGTTGTATATGGCTTTTATTGTTTTGAGTTAGGTCCTTTCTGTGCTTAGTTTGTTGAGAGTTTTTATCATAAAGCAGTGCTGGATTTTGTTGAATGCTTTTTCTGCATCTATTGAGATGATCATGTGGTTTTTGTTTTTAATTCTTTTTATGTAATATATCACATTTATTGACTTGGATATGTTAAATCATTCCTGTATCCCTGGGATGACACCTGTTCCTTATTGATAGACGTTCAGATGGTCTTTAACCTTTTCCTATTACAAAAATGCTGTAATGAGTAGCCTTGTACATATATAATTTTGTCCTCTTGCAAGTATTTCTATAAGATATATTCCTATAAATGGAATTGCATTCTAGTCTTTTATATAATTATTCTTCAAAATGTACCAAAATTCACTTTCTTAAAATTGCTTTATGCCAGGCTCGGTGGCTCACTCTTGTAATCCCAGCACTTTGGGAGGCTGAGATGACCAGATCACCTGAGGTCAGGAGTTCGAGACTAGCCTGACCTACATGGTGAAACCCTGTCTCTACTAAAAATACAAAATTAGCTGGGTGTGGTGGTTCACGCCTGTAATCCCAGCTACTAAGGCTGAGCCAGGAGAATCGCTTGAACCTGGGAGGCGGAGGTTGTGGTGAGCTGAGGGGCCATTGCTCTCCAGCCTGGACAACAAGAGCGAAACTCCATCTCAAAAAAAAATTGCTTTAATTTTTATTATATGCAAATAGTCTTTGCCTTATTTTCATTCTTGTTGACATAATTCCTCCAGGCTTTTTTTTTTTTTTTTTTTTTTTTGAGACAGAGTCTTGTTCTGTCGCCTAGGCTGGAGTGCAGTGGTGTGATCTCGACTCACTGCAACCTCTGCTGCCCGGGTTCAAGCGATTCCTCTGCCTCAGCCTCCTGAGTAGCTGGCGTGCTACAGGCGTGCACCACGATGCCTGGCTAATTTTTTAATATTTTAGTAGAGACACGATTTCACCATGCTGGCTAGGATGGTCTCAATCTTCTGACCTCGTGATCTACCTGCCTCCCCCTCCCAAAGTGCTGGGATTACAGGCATGAGCCACCTCACCCAGCCTCCTCTAGGCTTTTAAAGGTAAGATTTAATATAGTAGCTAAAGAATTTAGATATAGGTCTTGTCACTGAAACAGTTCCTTGAGAGTTAGAAACTTTAATTGCTTATGCAGTCTTTGGTCCTGTAACTGCTTATTGCCTTTCAAATTACTATTAATTTATCAAATTATTTTCAGATTTTTTCCTTTATTTCGACTTGACCGTTTTATCTTTGGTCTGTCTACTGTTTCTTTTCCTTTCCTTCCTCCCTCTCCTCCTCTCCCCTCCCCTCCCCTCTTTTTGAGACCGGCTGGAGTGCAGTGATGCAAACAAGACTCACTGCAGCCTGGACCTCCTGGGGTCAAACAATTCTCCCACCTCAGCTTCCTGAATAGTTTGGACTACAGGTGTGTGCCACTGCACTGGGTAATTTTTAAAACTTTTTTGTTGGGACGAGGTCTTACTGTGTTGCCCAGCAGGGTCTTGAATTCCTGGGGTCAAGCAGTCCTCCCACCTTGGCCTCCCAGAGTTTTGGGATTATAGACATGAGCCACTGCGCCTAGCCTATCTGACCATTCTTTAGAGCTTTTGCCCCTCCTTTACTCCTTCTATCAACCAGGCTTAGTTAGAAAAGAAAAAAGCAAAAAAAATTTATTCTGTCCCTGTTTTTACATCCAGGCCTTTCGGATCCCAAATGAGTATTTTAGAATTGACTGTTTTCATATCATTTTATGTTTCTTGACTTATAGCCTTGATTCAGTCTTTGTCCACTTATTCTCAATTCAGCACATTTTTACCTTCTATCCCGTGTTTGTGTCATAAGGGACACAACTTACTATCTCATTTTCCTATCCTGTGTACTCAAAAGACTGAATACTTTTTCTCAATCTTTCTGTCAGCACCTAGGACAGTGCATATTACACCATTGGCTTTCATAAATGTTGAGTTGGATTTATTTGGCATCTTGATAGAAAAGAAGTATGAATCATTTATAGCTGTATTGTTGAAAAGTGCCAAAACATACATTTAAACATTTAGAAAATTAGGTGTAGGTCTAGAAATGCCAAAGTATGCTGGTATCAAACTGTGAATGACAGACCTGCAGAATCCACATCATCTGAAAGCTTTAGAAATGCAGAATCTCAGGCCCCATCCTGAAGCTACTGAATTAAAGTCTCTACTTTAACAAGAGCCCTAGGGATTCATATACACATTAAAGTTTGAGGCCAGGTGCAGTGGCTCACCCCTGTAATCCCAATACTTTGTGAGGCCAAGGCAGGTGGATCACTTTTGGTGAGGAGGTCGAGACCAGCCTGGCCAACGTGCTGAAACTCCATCTCTTCTAAAAATGCAAAAATTAACGGGATGTGGTGGTGTGCACCTGTAGTCTCAGCTACTTGGGATGCTGAAGCAGGAGAATTGCTTGAACCCAGAAGGTGGAGCCTGCAGTGATCCGAGATTGTGCTCCTGCACTCCCCCTGGGCAACAGAGCAAGACTCCATCTCAAAAAGAAAACATTGAGAAACACTGTTTTAGTCGACTACATTGTTTAAAGAAGGAAGAGAGAAGACTTGAGCTAGATAAGTCAGGAGGGGTGAGTAAGCCCAGGCTTGAGGGCCAAGTCAGTTAAGAATGGCTTAAGCAAAGGAATGCTGGGAATGTTTCAAGTGGTAGAGGTTTCATGTTGAGGGTTAGGTGTTGGTAAGAAATGAATTAAACAGGTAAATAGAGGCTGGGTGCGGAGGCTTATGTCTATAATCCTAGCACTTTGGGAGGTGGAGACAGGTGGATTGGAGTGAACCCAGAAGTTTAAGACTGGCCTGGGCAGCATGGCGAAACCCCATCTTTACTAAAAATACAAAAAATTAACCAGGTGTGGTGGTGTGTGCCTATAGTCCCAACTATTCAGGAGACTGAGGTGAGAGGATCATCTGAGCCCAGGAAGTCAAGGCTGCAGTGAGCTGATGTCATGCTGCTACACTCTAGCCTGGGTGATAGAGCAAGAACCTATCTCAAAATATATACATATAATAACAATAATTGGAGCCAGTACTAAGGAGATATGAATGTTAGACCAATTAATTTTCATTTGGTACTCCAGCAGTAGTGGTTGATGATTTTGAGCTGAAGAGCAATTTTCTGAAAGAGCAGAATTTTAGGAAGGTTTAACTAGTGACAGTGATGAAATTGGGAGGGTGAGAGAGTATAAGGAAGAATATAAATAGAGAAGCAGTTTTGGCTGGGCGAGGTAGCTCATGCCTGTAATCTCAGCACTTTGGGAGGCTGAGGTGGGCCGCTCAGGAGTTCAAGACCAGCCTAACCAACATGGTGAAACCCTGTCTCTGCTAAAACTACAAAAATTAGCCAAGCGTGGTGGCAGGTGCCTGTAATCCCAGCTACTCAGGAGGCTGAGGCAGGAGAATCACTTGAACCCAAGAGGTGGAGGTTGCAATGAGCCGAGATTGCACCACTGCACTTCAGCCTGGGCGACAGAGTGAGACTCTGACTCAAAAAAAAAAAGCAGTTTTAGTAAGATAGGCATCAAGTGATGAAATTTGGTCTAAGTATATGACCATGAGAACAGAAATGGCAGGGAGGCATTTCAACGGACAGATAGAAAAATACTGAGTTTCTTACTATACTGGAGTATTAGGTAATTTAAGTAGTGGTGCTATTGACAGATAAAGGATGTTAAGAGTGGCATGGTGGAGAACGATGAGTATTTTATTTTACACCAGTACGGAAGTCCTCCTGACTGACTTCTATCTTAATCTGCTCCTTCTCTCAGTCTGTTCTGGTCATCATCCATCTCATAGTTACATCCCACTTTTGCCTTGCAAATAACGTTGTTCTACTTTCTTGCCAATCTCTGTCTAGCACCTTTAAAAACCTAGTTTGAGCCTTTGATCGTTCATTTACTCTCCGCTTGTAGCAGTGTTTTCTTGTAGATGGCGGATAAGTATTACTGACTTTATACAGATACATTTGTCAGGTATATTACATCTGATCACTAATAGTATTTTAGATTTTTTTTTTTTTTGATATGAAGTGTCGCTCTGTTGCCCAAGCTGGAGTGCAGTGGTATGATCTCGGCTCACTGCAACCTCTGCCTAGGTACAAACGATTCTCCTGCGTCAGCCTCCTGAATAGCTGGGATTATAGGCACATGTCACCATGCCTGGCTAATTTTTATATTTTCAGTAGAGACAGGGTTTCACCATGTTGGCCAGGCTAGTCTCTAACTCCTGACCTCAGGGAGACCGCACTCAGCCTTTTTTTTTTTATTTAAATGAAGTCTCATTGGGTCACCCAGGCTGGAGTGCAGTGGTGCAATCTCGGCTCACTGCAACCTCCACGTTCCGGGTTCAAGCTATTCTGCCTTAGCCTCCCAAGTAGCTGGGATTACAGGTGACCACCACCACAACTGGCTAATTTTTGTATTTTTAAGAGAGACAGGATTTAACCATGTTTGCCAGGTTGGTCTCTAACTGACCTCAAGTGATCCACTTGCGTTGGCCTCCCAAAGTGCTGGGATTACAGGCATGAGCTGCTGTGCCTGGCCCTATTTTATTTGATCAGCCTAAGAGGGTATTCTTTTGAATGTTTATTTTTTTCTCTGTTTATTTGCATTTGCTTTAGGTTAATAGTGTTTTCTTCAGATGCAAAAGACATATGTAGAGATACTTGTTTTTATCCGCATTAGCTCTATTCATTTTACATGAGCTGTCTTTTCAAAAATGGACAGGAGAGTAATGAATCCCCATGTACTCATCACTCAGTGTGAATAATTATCAGCTCCTGACTGCTTGTTATGTCTGAATTCCTGCACTTTATCTAATATTCCTGCATATTATTTTGACACAAGTATTTGACGACATATCATTTTGTCTGTAAATATTTAGTGTATATCTCTAAAAGATCAGGATACTTGAAAATCAAAATACCATTATCACATCCAAAAAAATAGTAATATCGTAAAATCACTTGATGTGCAGGTTGTTTACTTTTCCAAATGGAAATGAGCACCTTTTGAAGAACATAACTTTCAAACTCTCTGGTACAGACTGCAGTTTTTTGTTTGTTTTTTGAGAAGGAGTGTTGCTCCAGTGCCCAGTCAGGAGTGCAGTGGTGCGATCTCAGCTCACTGCAATCTCTGCTTCCCGGGTTGAAGTGATTCTCCTGCCTCAGCCTCTCGAGTAGCTGGGATTACAGATGCCTGCCACCATGCCTGGCTAATTTTTTGTATTTTTAGTAGAGCCGGGGGTTTCATCATACTGGCCAGGCTGGTCTTGAACTCCTGACCTTGTGATCCACCCGCCTGGCCTCCCAAAGTGCTGGGATTACAGACTTGAGCCACCACGCCCGGCCGCCTATGTTCTTTTACTTAGTTCTTACAACAACATCCTTAAGTAGGTACGTTCATGTCCTATTTTATAGGTGAAGAAATGAAGGCTTAAAAAGGCTAAGTAATGTCCTTTGAGAACCTAAGTAATATGCCCATATTCACACTAGAAATCCAGGATGTTAGGTGAAAAATTCTGTTGGCAGTGCTGGTGGAAATGCAAGTTGGTACAACCCCTGTAGAGGGGAATTGGCAGTATCACATTCATCTTTACCCCTTGTCTCAGCAATGCTGTTTCTAGGAATGTACACCAAAAATAATATTGGCAAAATATACAGAGAGATACCTGTACACGGCTGTTCATAGCAAAACCGTTTGTAATAGTTAAAAGACTAGAAACAACTCAGGTGTCTGCCATTAAATAAGCCATGATACATCCACACACACTGAAGTACTATGTAGGTTTTTTGTTTGTTTGTTTTGTTTTTTTGAGATGGAGTCCCACTCTATTGCCCAGGCTGGAGTGCAGTTATGCAATCTTGGTTCAGTGCAACCTCAAGCTCCTGGGTTCAAGCAATTCTCCTGTCTCAGCCTCCCCGGTAGTTGGGACTACACGCACCTGTCACCACACTCAGCTGATTTTTGTATTTTTAGTAGAGACAGGGTTTCACCTTCTTAGTCAGGCTGGTCTTGAACTCCTGACCTCAGGTAATCCACCTGCCTTGGCCTCCCAAAGTGCTGGGATTACAGATGTGAACCACTGTGCCCAGCCTTTTTTTTTTTTTTTTCTCCTAAAGAGAGATGGGGTGCCCAGGCTGGAGTGTAGTGGTGCGATCCTAGCTCACTGCCGCCTTGAAGTCTTGGGCTCAAGTGACTCTCCTGCCCAGGCTTCCAAATAGCTGGGACTACAGGTGTACACCACCATGGCCGGCTAATTATTTTACTTTTTGTAGAGATGAGGTCTTTCTTTGTTGTCCAGGCTGATCTCAAACTCCTGGCTGCAAGAGATTCTACTGTCTCAACCTCCCAAAGTGCTGTGATTTACAGGCATGAGCCACTGTGCCTGGCCTATGTTGTTGTTTTTAAAAAGGAATGTGTACACTATGGCTGATGGCCATAATAAGAGACAAAAGCCAAGTAAAGAAACAGTATGTTTTATGTAAGAATGGAATGGGCATACAAATATATACATATCTGCTTATGTACTTAAAGATAGGCAGATAACCCATAAAAGTAATCATTATATGTAGGAGATAGTAAGAGACGGGTAGAATTTAACCGATTTCTGAACATATCTTGTTTTGTAGATTTGAGTTTGGAAACCCAGAAAATGAGTTTACATAATTATAAAATAAAACTAAATCAAAAAATTTTAAAACCTTAAAAGTGAAAAGCAAAAGGAAATGTATGGACCAAATGTGTGTCAAATTGGTGGCATAACTACACAGGAATTATTTTAAAAGTGTCGTTAAAACAGTAATTTGGGGCTGGGTGCGGTAGCTCACGCCTGTAATCGCAACACTTTGGGAGGCTGAGGCAGGCAGACCACTGGAGCACGGAAGTTGAAGACCAGCCTGGACAACATGGTGAAACCCCATCTCTACAAAAAATAAAAAAATTCATCAGGCATGGTGGTACATACCTGTGGTCCCAGCTACAGGGGGTGTTGAGGTGGGAGGGTCACTTGATCCCAGGAGGTTGAGGCTACAGTCTGCTGTGATTGCGCCACTGTACTCCAGCCTGGGTGCCAGAACGAAAACTTGTCTCAAAAATAAAAAGTTTATAAAAAAGAAAGCTAGGGTTTAATCCATATGTAGATGACTCCAAAATGCTAGCTCTTAACCATTGCACCATTGTTTCCCATAATGTGGTTATATCACCATGTGATGGGATTTCTGTGGCACCTAGAAAGGACTTTTTATTTTAATAGCTAAGTATTTATTTTAGTATTACCTTCTATTTGTGATAAGAAACTACTGGAAGTTTTCCATTTAGGAGTTTTCTATTTAAAAGTATGCTGATATTTAAAAGTGTGCTGATAGTAAGCATACTTTTAAAATAAAAGTAAGTAAAAAATTGGCTTAAAGAAAAACAGTTTGGCCGGGCATGGTGACTCATGCTTGTAATCCCAGCACTTTGGAAGGCTGAGGTGGGTGGATCACCTGAGGTCAGGAGTTCAAGACCAGCCTGGCCAACGTGGTGAAACTCTGTCTCTACTAAAAATACAAAAATTAGCTAGGCGTGGTAGCAGATGCCTGTAATCCCAGCTACTCGGAAGGCTGAGGCAGGAAAATCACTTGAACCTGAGAGGCGGAGGTTGCCGTGAGCCGATATCGTGCCACTACACTCCAGCCTGGGCAACAGGGCAAGACTGTCTCAAAAAAATAAAAAAAAGAAAAATAGTTCATAAATAATAGTACTCGTAGAATTGAGATATGACAAATATTGTATGGCATGACAAAGTTGGAAACTTTACTAGGCTATACTGACTCCATTGGTGTGAATGATGAAATAAAGAAGCATTTAATAAGCTTTGCTTATATCCCTAATACCCACATTTTAATTTTATCCCAGACTCTTTTGAAAAAAGAAATATTTTACATAAAACCGTGTGTGTCGAGGTCGTGCCACTGCACTCCAGCCTAGTGCCTGGTGACGGAGTGAGACTCTGTCTCAAACAAAACAAAACAAAACAAAAAAACCCCGTGTGTGTGTGTGTGTATGTGTGTATGTATCTGTATGTTTTCAAAGGCCTTAACCATTATAAGAAAGTACAGGCCGGGCGCGGTGGCTCATGCCTGTAATCCCAGCCCTGTGGGAGGAAGGTGGGTGGATCACCTGAGGTCGGGAGTTTGAGACCAGCCTGACCAACATGGAGAAACCCCATCTCTACTAAAAATACAAAATTAGCTGGGCATGGTGGCACATGCATGTAATCCCAGCTACTTGGGAAGCTGAGGCAGGAGAATCGTTTGAACCTGGGAGGTAGAGGTTGCTGTGTGCCAAGATCATGCCGTTGTGCTCCAACCTGGGCAACAAGAACAAAACTCCATCTTAAAAAAAAAAATTACAGATAATTTTTTTTATTGTTGTTACAGAATGTCATACCCAGGCTATCCCCCAACAGGCTACCCACCTTTCCCTGGATATCCTGTAAGTATTGCCACTTAAAATACTAAAATACTTCACATCCTTAAAACAGGTGTTGTTTGGGACTGGACCATGTCAGATCTTACAGATATACTGGAGCAGGGGTCATAAACTCAAATGCTCGAGGTACTGAGTAGAACAAGTGAGCGAAGGCAGAACTAGAAAGGTGTTGCTTCGTCTATGGAAAGTTGGCAGGTGCTTAGCACCATCCCTGTGTAGCCATGGAGGGAGGCACACTCAGTGTTGCTAGATATCTTAGCCCTTCAAGTAAAGTCAGAAACTTGGGTTCTATGTGAAATTGCCCCAAGTTTCAAAATTTAGGAGTTAGCTTTAAAAAATGTTAACTGCTCTATGACCCAATAAAACATGGATATAAGCTAAATCTGTCCCTTGAATCACTGGTTTTTTTTTTTTAATACCCTTGAGTCATAGTATCACTGCTTCTTAACCTTTGTGTTGGAATGTTCAAAATAATTAAGGGTGTGGCTTGACCCAGAGATAAATTCTAGTGAATTTGTAGTTCTGAGACTTGGAGTACATTTTATAAATGTGCTACTAAGTTTCACCTTATTGATAGCTATACTACTCTGAGGACTAAGAGCTGAGCCATAAGTAAGAATTGTGCATTTCAGGTTTTTTTTTTTTTTTAATTTTTTTAAATTATTTTTTTCTTTTTTTGAGATAGAGTCTCGCACTACGCCCAGGCTGGAGTGCAGTGGCATGATTTCAGCTCACCGCAGCATCCAACTCCTGGGTTCAAGTGATTCTCCTGCCTCAGCCTCCTGAGCAGCTGGGATTATAGGCACCTACCACCATACCCAGCTAACTTTTGCCGTTTTAGTAGGGATGGGGTTTCACCATGTTGGCCAGGTTGGTCTCAAACTCCTGACCTCACATGATCTGTGCATCTAGGCCTCCCAAAATGCTGGGATTACAGGTGTGAGCCACTGCACCTGGGCGCATTTTAGTTTTTTTATTTTTTTATTTTTTTGAGATGGAGTCTTGCTCTGTCGCCAGGCTGGAATGCAGTGGTGCTATTATGGCTCGCTGCAACCTCCGCCTCCAAGTTTCAAGCACTTCTTCTGCCTCAGCCTCCTGAGTAGCAAATGTGCTGCCACTCCCAGCGAATTTTTGTATTTTTAGTAGAGATGAGGTTTCACCACGTTGGCCAGGATGGTCTCGATCTTCTGACCTCATGATCTGCCTGCCTTGGCCTCCCAAAGTGATGGGATTACATATGTGAGCCACCATTCCCGGCCCGCATTTCAGTTTTATACTCATAACTGTGGGTCTGCTATCTAACCCTGGGAGAATTGGAAGAGAGGTCTATACCAGTTTCTGATAATAAGTGTATCCTTATGCAAAGTGATTATATAGTTCTGGTGAATTTATCATAGGAGAGATGAGAATTATGGATATGTTCCCAAGTCTCTGGGTATTAAACAGGGCTCTAGTAACCATTTCAGTCAGTGTAGGCTCATTGCTAAAACAGACAACTCCCAAATTTCAGTGACTTCACAATTAAAAAAAATGTATTTTTTTCTTCAGTCTCCTGTAAGTCAGTGGTGGCTAGTGGGTGGGTAGGACGAAGCTTTGTTTCATGTAGTATTTTGGGTTCTCAGGCTCCTTCCTTATTCTGATCCTACCATCCTCTAGCACTTTGGAGTCCTCTACTGGATCCTCTGCTTATGGTGGCAAATGAATGAAGAGAGAGAGCATGGAGGATTGGGCAGAAGTTTTTAGGGGACAAGTTTAGGAAGTGGTGTACATCACTTCTGTCTGCATTCAGTCACTGATATTCATTCACGTAGTCCAACCTAACTGCAAGGGGCTCTGAGAAATGTAGTCTCTACAGCTTTGTGGCCTGGGGAGAAAGAGTTCAGTGAACATGTAACAATCTCTTCCACTCTGCATACTGTCTGCTCTGAACTATGAGGTCCAAAATATCACAGTCTATGTGTGATGTAATATACAGGTTATCTTTTTTATTTTTAAATATTATGTAACAGATCCAGATGTGTTGCAAGAGAGCCTCAAATTCCTCTCTTTAGTGTAGAAAGGAGGATCTTTCTCATATTTGTAAATGCTGGGAAAATGAAGGAACTAAGGAGTTTTGTTAGTTTTTCTTAAAACTTTGAGGTTTGTAAAAAACCCCGTTTTGACTCTCAAATAGAGAAGCAGACCCCTCTTGCCTGACTCAAGTAGAATGAAATTTAACTGAATTCTGACAAACAAGTGTCCTTACAAACTGGTATACTGATAAACTAGTATAAGATACCAGGATTTCAGCCGGGCGCCATGGCTCATGCCTGTAATCCCAGCACTTTAGGAGGCCGAGGTGGGCAGATCACCAGGTCAGGAGATCGAGACCATCCTGGCCAACATGGTGAAACCCCATCTCTACTAAAAATACAAAAATTAGCCGGGCATGGTGGTTCATGCCTGTACGTCCAGCTATTCAAGAGGCTGAGGCAGGAGAATCGCTTGAATCCAGGAAGTGGAGGCTGCAGTGAGCTGAGATCATGCCAGTGCACTCTAGCCTGGAGGACAGAGTGAGATTCTGTCTCAAAAAAAAAAGATACCAGGATTTTTAATGGGACTTTTAAAAAGTAAAAGAATGAGCCAGACCCTAATAGTAACCTCTGTTTGTTCCTTATTTTTAGATGAGTCATGTTTCTCTGTGATCACATTTGTTTAAAAATTATTCTGATTTTTCAGTCTGCAGGTCAGGAGTCATCTTTTCCCCCTTCTGGTCAGTATCCTTATCCAAGTGGCTTTCCTCCAATGGGGGGAGGTGCCTACCCACAAGTGCCAAGCGGTGGCTATCCAGGAGCTGGAGGCTACCCTGCGCCTGGAGGTTATCCAGCCCCTGGAGGCTATCCTGGTGCCCCACAGCCAGGGGGAGCACCATCCTATCCTGGAGGTGAGTTATGGGTTGTGGAATTAGTAATCATTTGGGATTGCCGTAGCACTTTTTCCTTCTCCCTTTATCCTCTTCATTCCTGCTTATTTTATATGAGGTCAGAGTCACTCTTAGCTAACCTTAGATAGTAAGGACCTAGCTGGCAAGATGGAGGGATGAAGATTCTCAGGGGAAATGAAAGCTGGGAGCAGTTTCAAAAATTCAATTATGAAGGGACTTAAATTTTATGACATTAAAGGACCAATTTGTAACACTTTGCTTGTTTGTAATCTTAAGACATTTCACTTAGCAAGACTGTGACTTTTAGGTCAGCTTTAACCAAAGGTAACCCCCCACCGCCCCAACAAAAAAAAAATTAGCACTTTTGTATTTAAGTTAGTAAGGAAGATTAATAAAGTAAAATTTTGGCTGGGTGTGGTGGCTGATGCCTGTAATCCCAGCACTTTTGGAGGCCAAGGTGGGTAGATCACTTGAAGCCAGGTGTTCAAGACCAGCCTCACCAACATGGTGAAACCCTGTCTGTACTAAAAATACAAAAATTAGCTGGGTGTGGTGGTGTATGCCTATAATCCCAGCTACCTGGGAGGCTGAGGCGGGAAAATCACTTAAACCTGGTAGGTAGAGGTTGCAGTGAGCTGAGATTGCACCACTGCACTCCAGCCTGGGTGACAGAGTGAGACTCTTTCTCAAAAAAAAAAAAAAAAAAAAAAAAAATGCTGGCCATCATGGCACATTGCCTGTAGTCCTAGCTATGGCAGGCTGAGGTGGGAGGATTGTTTGAACTGAGGCATTCAAAGCTGCAATGAGCCAGATTGTGCCACTGCACTCCAGCCTGGGTAACAGATCGAGACAGTCTCCTAAAAAAAAAAAAAAAAGTAAAATTTTACAAACTTTTTTTTTTCCTGGAGACATTGATGTTTTGAATCTAGATAAAAAGTGACTGCTATTATAGCATTAATAGCATATTTTTTCCACTGTTAACAATAAAAATTTTTCTAAAGTTTTTTCTGCAATCATGAGAATTGTAATATAGTTTATTGACCTATTCTTTAGTTCCTCCAGGCCATGGATTTGGAGTCCCACCAGGTGGAGCAGGCTTTTCTGGCTATCCACAGCCACCTTCACAGTCTTACGGAGGTGGTCCAGCACAGGTCCCACTGCCTGGTATGTACCAGCTATCCAGAGAAAAACAATATCATCATATTTTGAATTTTTAAATTGCCATTGCGAAAACTTAGTTTATATTTGAGATAATCTGTAATAAATGTTAATATATTTTTATAATTTTAAACATAATGGTTTTATGAAATAAATTGATGGAAAAGTTTAATCGGTAAAATAGGGATAAGGTCACACTTTTTCTATTAAAACAATCTGTCCCAAAGCCAAAAAGGAAGCTTTCAGGAACTTCTCTGCCCACTCCTGTACCACAACTGAAACCACCTCCAGAACTATATTCTGACAACCATTCCAGATGGAATCAGAATTTAATCTGGCTCAAGTGTGAAAAAGTATTATTTGTGAGGATCTTATGTAGAACATGGAATATTAAAAAGGTTTTTTTGACCAAAGTTGGTTTTAGATTCAGTAAGTATAATATTTTAAAAAATTATCCTCATGAATATCATAGTGTGAATGTTCTTGTATGTTTCCATATTCATAGTCATCAATGCTGTTTTGAAAATTAAAACTTATAAGACCTGTTGCTATATTATTATTTTTTAAACATACAGGTGGCTTTCCTGGAGGACAGATGCCTTCTCAGTATCCTGGAGGACCGCCTACTTACCCTAGTCAGGTATTTTGTTCCTACCTTTTCAGCTCAGTCTAGGTAGCTAGATAAAGAAGGATCCGTTCCTCTGCTGAAGTTTCCATGAATCAGAGGAAATGGTCCATTATAGTAATGGAAGACTTTAATCTTTGGTTGTGATAGACTCCATACTTTCTTTGGTCTGTCTGCTTTAATAGTGTCCTGATGACTTTGAGAAGACAAGCATAGGTTCATCTCATAGGTAATGATTCTCATAGGTAATGATTCTTATAACTTTATCCTACAGATGCACCTGGGCTCTTGGTTTTAGTTCTTTTTCTTCTTCCTGCCCTTACCAGCAGTTATACCTATAAATTTGGGTGGCTGGTTTACTGGGTGATTAGTATTTCTGACAGTGATTTATGTAGGGTGGTTTTGTTTCCCATTTTTACCTTATAACTCTTCATTCTTTTTTCAGATCAGTACAGAATCTTTTCCTTCCTATCCTGTTTTCTCTCCTGTTTCTTTGGATTATAGCAGTGAAGTGAGTAAGGTTTTCTAATGTTCACTAATCACTAGGTCCTTTATATGTGCCCTTGTTTCTGATTCTCATGTACTTTTTCTCTCACTACATCCTTAAGGGCTTAGCTGTCTGTTTGATCTTTATGTTCCTGTAATGATTGGTAGGGCTTTAGACATGGTAGCCAGTTAAGTCTGTTGAGTGGATTTTCTCAGTAGCTGCAGAGTTTCCCATATATTAAATCTTGGCCCTACTCTGTATGGCTTCTTTTGTTTTGAGATTGAGTTTTGCTCTTGTCACCCAGGCTGGAGTGCAGTGGCATGACCTCGGCTCACTGCAACCTCCAAGTGAGTAGCTGGGATTACAGGCGTCTGCTGCCATGCCTGAAAATTTTTTGTGTTTTTAGTAGAGATGTGGTTTCACCATGTTGGCCAGGCTGATCTCAAACTCCTGACCTGAGGTGATCCACCTACCTCAGCCTCCCAAAGTGCCGGGATTACAGGCATGAGCCACTGTGCCTGGCCTGGCTTCTTATTTTAATCCTAAATTTTATTCTTAAATTGCCTTTTTTTTTTTTCCTGCTTCACCATCTGTTTTTGGCATTAGAGCCTTGTTAATTTTTTATAGCCTATGCAAGTTACTAGGAACATAATAAGCAGTATACTTCTATGCTTACTCTTATCTTGATTTTTTAAATTGATTTCTATATTGGATATTCATGAATATCTAGCATTTCAAGTTTGTTTTAGGCTAGGGTAGGAGAAGGATTATAGGATTGGAAGAGAAACACCTTAGTGATTTTTTGGGGCTCACTTTCCTGATTTTTGAGGTATGTGAGCTCCAGAGAGGTTGAAAAACTTGTCTAAGGCCACACAACTAGTGAAGGACAAAGCTGAGAAGATTCTAGTCCACATCTTCTGCCTTCTAGACCAGTGGTCTCTCTTATACAGAGCTGCTTTGCTAATACAGTAAATGATATGCCTCCAAAGCACGTAGTAAGTTGCTTTCAGTCCTATTTTTCATTGAAGTTGTTTACTAATCATACTATAAACCTGTAGTTAATCATTTTTGTTATGGAAATTTGGATTTTAGTTTAAGCATGCATATAGTTTTAGAGAAATCATTTTATGACTGAATGTGAATGATTTCTTTTTTTGAGACAGAGTCTCGCTCTGTCACCAGGCTGCAGGCTGGAGTGCAGTGGCATGATTTCAGCTCACTGCAGCCTCCGCCTCCCGGGTCCAAGCAATTCTCCTGCCTCAGCTTCCTGAGTAGCTGGGACTACAGGTGCATGCCACCACACCCAGCTAATTTTTGTATTTTAGTAGAGACGGGGTTTCACTGTGTTGACAAGGATGGTCTTGATCTCTTGACCTCGTGATTTGCCAGCCTCAGCCACCCAAAGTGCTGGGATTACAGATGTGAACCACCGCACCCAGCCAATATGAATGATTTTTAAGCATAAAACAGTAGAAATAAAGCACATGTATGTACGCAACTTACTTTATATAATAATTACCACCTTAAGCTGGAGCTAAAACCAATAGGTAGAAGTTAATAGAATGCAGAGTGGTTGATTTTGGAAGAGCTTTTATATGGAAGTGAAATAAGCTACCCTGTGAGAGGTGAGCTCCTTGTCATTGAAAGTCCTCAGGAAGATTTTGGTTGATGTAAGTATGGATGTGTCTGTGTGTATCAGGGAAAGTGTAAAAAAATTTTTGTCTGGCTGGGTGCAGAGGTCAAGAGATTGAGACCATCCTGGCTAACACGTTGAAACCTCATCTCTACTAAAAATACAAAAAATTAGCTGGGCATGGTGGCACATGCCTGTAGTCCCAGCTACTTACTAGGCTGAGGCAGGATAATTTCTTGAACCTGGGAGACGGAGGTTGCAATGAGCTGAGATCACGCCATTGCACTCCAGCCTGGGCAACAAGAGCAAAACACTTTCTCAAAAAAAAATTTGTTTTAGATAGGCAGTTGGGGCAGTTTACCTCACCTGATTGATCCAGTTCTCTAATTCTGTGATAATTTTGTTGTTGTTTTGTTCGTGTATTTTTGAGACAGGATCTCACTCTCCTGCTTGAGTCAGGCTAAAGTACAGTAGCATGATCAAAGCTCACTGCAGCCTCAAAATTCAGGTGATTCTCCTGCCTTAGCCTCCTGAATAACTGGGACTACAGCATCATGCCCCACCTAATTTTTTAAATTTTTTTGCAGACACGAAGGTTTTGCTGTGTTGCCCAGGCTGGTCTCGAACTCCAGGGCTCAAGTGATCCTCCTGCCTCAGCCTCCTGAGTAACTGGAACTACAGCACCATGCCCACCTAATTTTTTAAAAATTTTTTATAGAGACGAAGGTTTTGCTTTGTTGCCCAGGCTGCTCTCGAACTCCTGGGCTCAAGTGATCCTACTGCTTCAGCTTCTCAAAGTGCTGGGATTGCAGGTATGAGCCACTGTGCCCAGCCCTATGATAGTTTTTCAGCAAGAAGGTTGGAATCAAATGGGCATCAAAGAGGAATGTCAAAGATTGGAACTTCTGGTAGCAGATTGTGCTGAGAAATCTCCCTTAGAGTTTTAACCTCAAGAACACAGATCCTGATTTCTTTGAATTCAGTTGAATGCCTGGAAGATGATAATGTTTGTGAAAATTTACTTCAAACTTAGACTTTCAACAGAGAACAAATACATCAAAAAAATTTTCCACGACAGATGAAATATGAAATCAATTTTTTTTTTTTTTTTTTTACAAAAGAGAATGACAGAAAATAAGAATCATCAAACAGTACACCATGAGGATTAGTTTATCTAGTCCATTGTATTAGAAACAATAGCTTCTGTCCTATTTAGGATTTTAGTGACAGTGGTTACATCAAAGGAAACTTAGTTTCTGGAGACATGAAGGTTTATAAATTTTTTTTTATACTCGAATATTTGCTACAAATAGAATAATTTTAGTTTTTTTTAAAAACCACTATAGGAATATTTGTTAGTTCTCTGCTTATAGCCCTAGCTTAGAAACTAGTAGAGGATGGATGCTAAGGCTTACTGGTATAAGAAAATGTTGGAATAAAAATACATATGAGTGGGAGGAGTTATTGACCCATAAAAGTGTTAATCTTGAAAAGCTGCTGCAAGATGGTCTTGTTCTCATCTCCTCAGTTGCTTTGCCCCCACAAGTGCTGGCATACTGCTGTAGGCAGTGTGTATAACTTTAAATACAGTTTCAGTTGCCTAAAAAGCAATTGAATCATCTTACATTTTGAAATGGTATTGATTGCATGTTTAAATGATAATATTTTGAAGGTATTGGATTAAATAAAATGTGCGTGTGTTTTCTGCAGTGAAAACACTTATTTTACAACAGTAATGTTTATTTTAGGTCAACATTCAGACATACAAGAAATGTGTTACAATTAAAATTTTTTAAAAAAGTAATGCAGCATTGTCTTCATCCTATCCCTCTTAATCCCTGACTTGAATACCCTAAGAAACTTCTTGAATTATTCTGGGCTGGGCACACACCTGTAATTCCAGCACTTTGGGAGGCCAAGGCAGGGGGATCACTTGAGGCCAGAAATTCAAGACCAGCCTGTGCAACATAGCAAGACCTCCATCTCTACAAAAGTAAAAAAATTAGCTTGGTGTGGTAGCACATGCCTGTAGTGCTAGTTACTCAGGAGGCTCAGGCAGGAGGATTGCTTGAGCGCAGGAATTCAAGGTGACAGTGAGCTATGTTTGTGCCACTGTACTCCAGCCTGAACAACAGAGTGAGACCTTACCTCTAAAAAATAAAAAATAGATGAAAACTATTGAATTATTTCATAGCTTTGTATTTTAAAGTTTAATTTTGACATAATTTTAGACTTGCAAAATAGTATAAATAATTCATATATACGCTTTACTCAGATTCTCCAAATGTTAACTTCTTATATAAATACTATACAACGATGAAAATCAGGAAAGGACATTGTTATAGTACTGTTACTCAACCTATGGACCTTATTTCAGTTTCGCCAGTTGTCTCAGTGATGTCCTTTTTCTGATTCAGGGTCACATCCAGAATGCAATGCTGTATTTATTGTCATGTCTCCTAAGTTTCCTTTAATCTGAAATAGTTCCTCAGTCTTTGTTGTTCATCCCCTTGATGCTTTTGAGGAACACTGTCAGTTATTTTGTAAAATATATCTTAATTTGGGTTTGTCTGATACTTCCTCATGGTTAAATCCAGGTCATGCCTTTTTGGCAAGAATACCACATCAGTGATTTTGTGCCCCCAGAGCATTATATCAGGGGGCACTTATTGTTGACTTATTCTACTACTGGTGATAATTAATTTTGATCACTTGTTTAAGGTGGTGCCTGCAGTGTTTCTCTGCTGTAATGTTATAAACTATGCAAATATCTTGTTTTTTTTTTATACTTTTGCTACCTAATTTTAGCACCCATTGGTGATTCTTGCCCGAAATCATAACTACCATAGTATTTGCCAAATGGCGATTCTGAAATTTTCACATAGATTTATTTCATGTATAATAATCAGGGTCCCTATAGGAAATTAAGAGACATTACTAAAATTATATTGCTGGTTTGAAATCTCACTGGGCACTCATGTTCTACTTCACTAAAGCCATTTTATATTCTTCTATTTTTAAATCAAACATTGTTTGATTTAAACTATTCAGGGATCGATCTCTTTTTTTCTTCCTATTCTACTGAAAAGGAAACCATAAGAAGATTGTGACTTTAATTTCACAAGTTTGGCCATCTTTTCTCCTGGAAGTTTGGTGTCTGGCTATCTGTTGGCAGGAGAAAAATTTGTCCTGAAGGGGGATAGGTCTTTGTTGTCTGTTCCAGAATAAGCCCTGGTAATAAAATGCTCATATCCTTGCCCTAAAACCCAAACATTGGTCTTACTTCAGAGTGATGTCTGGGGAAGTCTTTACATTTCCTCATTAGAAACTTACTGGAAATGCTGACTTGGATTTTATGCCTTTTATTCTCAGCCTGCTGCAATGACTCAGGGCACTCAAGGAACTATCCTACCAGCTGCCAACTTCGATGCTATGAGAGATGCAGAAATTCTCCGTAAGGCAATGAAGGGTTTTGGTAAGGAAAACAAATTTTTGTCTTTTTTAATAAGGTAAAGTGATCAATTCTAAAGTAAAAAGAAACCTTATATCATAAACCGAGTGTATGTGTCAGCCTGGGTGCACATACCTGAATTTAATCTGGTGACTAGTGCCTTGTAAACATTCTAAGAGATGACCTCAGGCTGGGTGTGGTGGTTCACAGCTATAGTCCCAGCACTTTGAGAGGCCAAGGTGAGTGGATCGCCTGACTTCAAGACCAGCCTGGCCAACATGGTGAAACTCCATCTCTTCTAAAAAAAAAAAAAAAAAAGCTGGGCGTGGTGGTGTATGCCTGTAATCCCAGCTTCATGGGAAGCTGAGTAAGGAGAATTGCTTGAACCTGGGAGGCGGAGGTTGCGGTGAGCTAAGATTGTACCATTGCACTCCAGTCTGGGTGACAAACTCCATCTCAAAAAAAAAAAAGAGAGAGAGAGAGAGAGATGACCTCAAAGAGCACCTAGGACATACTTTGTCCTTACTTAAACATGTGTGGTTCTTCCAGGGACAGACGAGCAGGCAATTGTGGATGTGGTGGCCAACCGTTCCAATGATCAGAGGCAAAAAATTAAAGCAGCATTTAAGACCTCGTATGGCAAGGTATGTTTTTTCTTTCCTGGAGTGAGCACCAGCAGTGGCCAGTAGACTGCATTCATGTCAGATTGGATACTATCTTTTCATTAGTACCTATGGTGCAAAGGAGGGACAACTAGACTTTAGAGACCTCAAGAGTACTGTATTCCCTATTTATTTCTCTCTTATTTTTTTTTTAGATAAAGTCTTGCTGCAGTGTCCAGGCTGGACTGCAGTGGCACAATCTCGGCTCACTGCAACCTTTGCTTCCTGAGTTCAAGCGATACTCCCACCTCATCCTCACTAGTAGCTGGGACTACAGGTGCACACCATGCTCAGCTAATTGTATTTTAGTAGAGATGGAGTTTCACCATGTTGGCCAGGCTGGTCTTGAACTCCTGACTTCAAGTGATCTGCCCACCTCGGCCTCCCAAAGTGCTGGGATTACACTGTGCCTGGCCTATTGCTCTTAAAAGTCTTTTTCATTCTAGAGTAGTCCTTGATCTCACAGTCATACCTTACACTGGTCATGTACGTGATAGATGTTCAGTAGAAAATAGATCATGACCACAATCATGATCAAGAGGATGGCTCTCAATCTTCTGCCTCTTACAGTGGGATTCAAGGCTTATTACATAGCCCTTATTTATTCTTGGTCTTGGGTATCATCTTCTGCTTCCCTCCCTTTCTCTAAACGTGTTCCATATTAAAATTATATGGGCTGGGCATGGTGGCTTATGCCTGTAATCCCAGCACTTTGGGAAGCCAAGGAGAGAGAATTTCTTGAGGCCAGGAGTTTGAGACCAGCCTGAGCAACATAGGAGACACTTCATTTCCAACAACAACGACAACAAGTTCTCTTAGCTGGGCGTGATGGCATGTGTCTGTAGTCACAGCTGCTTGGGAGGTTGAGGGGGGAAGATTGCTTGAGCCCGGGAAGTCAGGCTGCAGTGAACTGTGATCATGCCACTGCACTGTAGCCTAGGTGACAGAACGAGACTCTGTCTCAAAAAAATATGTAACTGCTTCCCGTTGTTCTCTGTACACACCATGATCTTTTATACTTCTCTGTTGTGTACGTGCCGTTCTCCTGGCCTTGAATACCTTTTCTTCTTTTTGTCATGGCAAACTTCTTTAAAATTTGGCTTAAATATCAGCTACTCTGTGAAATTTCTTTCAATAGTCTGGACAGAATTTAGCTTCTTCTTAATACTGTAGTCCCACAGCACTTTGTAAAACCTCTGTTATTACTAATTTCACTGCCCACCCCCAAAAACTGAGTTCCCATAGGACAAACCATGGTCATAGTTATCTTTGTATTATGGTACCAAGTGTATAATGACAAGTAGCCACTTACTATTTGTTGAATGGATGATCAGTTTCTAAATTCAACAAGAATCTATGGCTTAAAAATGCTGTTGTTCCTCAGATGTAATGGGAAAAAGTGGATAGCACTGCTTTGCCTTTTTTTTTCTTCACTGTTTTTGAGATAGAGTCTCAAAAGACTGGAGTGGCACAATCTCTGCTCACTGCAGCCTCTGCCTTGCAGGTAAAAGCAATTTTTGTGCCTCAGCCTTTGGAGTAGCTGAAATTACAGGTGTGTGTCACCACACCCAGCTAATTTTTGTGTTTTTCGCAGAGACGGGATTTCACCATGTTGGCCAGTGTGATCTCAAACTCCTGGCCTCATATGATCTGCCCGCTGTGGCCTCCCAAAGTACTGAGATGACAGGCGTGAGCCACCATGCCCGACCTGCTTTGCCATTTAGATAGGAATCCTAAAAATGTCCTAATGTCCTCTGCATCTAGTTTATGTTTCTCAGAATGGGGTAGTGGTCCACTGATTGGTTCCACCTTGCTTATTCCACTCTGCCTTTCCCTGTTTGCTCAGCCCAGTGACTGATGATGTAACACAAACCCTAGATTTCCTTAAAGTTCAACATCAGACTCAATTCTCTCACAAAGATATTTTCCATGTTATGAATTTTTTTATCTGGTCTGTACAATGCTGTCTTGAGTTTTCTTCTATGTTGCTCTAGAATTTAACAATTTAATTTCCATGCTATTAGCCACCTCTTCTCTTCACTTCCTATTAGTTAAAATACTGTTCTTTTATAGAGTCATCTTTGATTCCATGTTTTTCCTTATCAGTCGGGGAGTATTCTGTATTCTTTGTTGTATCAGTTGGTTATTTACTAGTTTTTATTGATCTAATCTGTACAATGGCTTTTTTTTTTTTTTTTTTTAATGAGATGGAGTCTTGCTTTGTCGACAGGCTGGAGTGCAGTGGTGCGATCTTGGCTCGCTGCAACCTCCACCTCCTGGGTTCAAGCCATTCTCCTGCCTCAGCCTCCGGAGTAGCTGGGACTACAGGCATGTGCCACCATGCCCAGCTAATTTTTGTATTTTTGTTGGGGTTTCACCATGTTGGCCAAGATGGTCAAGATCTCTTGACCTCGTGACCCGCCCATGTCGGCCTCCCAAAGTGTTGGGATTACAGGCATGAGCCTCTGCATCTGGCCAAAATGGCCCTTTAAAATGTTTCCTTTGTCTACTTTGTTTCCTTCTCATTTCCATTGCTACCAAGACATTGTTACCCCTTAACTAAATATTCCAGTAGCCTAAATGTTTTCATCTAGAGCTTCTTTGTCACCATCATCCATTCTGAATGTTGTTGCTACATCAGTGTCATTTTCTTGCATGAGAAGTTTCCAGTAGTTCCTCCCAGCAAACAAAATCAAGTTCACATTCTTTAGCTTGGCATTCAATGTAATCATCCAAGATTTAGTTACAAATTTGTTTTACTCATCTGTTATGAAAACCTTTCTCTATAACAAAACCAGATGTCTTATTTTTCCATTGAACAAACTTTGCTCATTCTTCCCTCTGTACAGTGATTCTAAACCTTAACCGAACATCGTAATCTCCCTTGGAACTTAAAAACACAGAATCAAAATCCTGAATCTTAACCCTGAACATCAGTGTTTTGTTGTTTTTTTTTTTTTAAGTCCACAGATGATCATAATGAAGAGTCAAGGCTGGAAACCCTTTCTGTGTTTCTTGGTGGTGTTCCTTCTTACCTGAAATACCTTTCTCCTTCCTCTTTGCCTGCTAATTTTTACATTCTTCTCTGAACTCTCCAGCCGACTGAACTTTTTCTGTTTCAACTTTCTCTGTTACTTATTTCTATGATGCTTATCCAGTGCTAGAGTACAGGTTACCTTATTTTTTTTTTTTTAGATGTGTATCTTTCTAAATAAGAACAAGATCAGCCAGGTACAGTGGCTCACGCTTGTACCGTAATCCCACACTTTGGGAGGCCGAGGTGGGTGGGTCACTTGAGGTCAGGCGTTCAAGACCAACCTGACCAACATGGTGAAACTCCATCTCTACTGAAAATACAAAAATTAGCCAGGCCTGTAGTCCCAGCTACTCAGGAGGCTGAGGCAGGAGAATTGCTTGAACCCAGGAGGCGGAGGTTGCAGTGAGCTGAGATCGTGCCAGTGCACTTTAGGGTGACAGAGCGAGACTGTCTCAAAACAACAACAAAAACAAGAAGATCATAATGGTTTCTACTTCCTCATAGAACCAAGAACAGTTCTTTGTACTAAGTAAATATCTGTTTATCATTGTGTTAGTTTGAATTATTATTTGTTTCAGATATCCCTTGTTTTTTTACCTGGTAGAGTGGAATAAGAATTTATTAAATGTTTATTGATAGAATGAATAAAATAGATCTGCTTGAGTGTAATAAGTGTGTAAGTGTAACAAACTTAAATTTATTTACTTATTTCTTGGTATATAACATTCAGATTTGAAATTTGGGTTTTTATAAAGCAATTCCATTTCATTTTTTTATATTTTCCTTAAAAGATTTAAGTGACAAATTTGGAGAACACATATACTTAGCTTGTTTTTGTAATTAAATAGGATTTAATCAAAGATCTCAAATCAGAGTTAAGTGGAAATATGGAAGAACTCATCCTGGCCCTATTCATGCCCCCTACGTATTACGATGCCTGGAGCTTACGGAAAGCGATGCAGGTACTATATGTTATTTATTGTGAATATTTTGTCCTATTTCATATGTAAAACCCTACAAATTGTAGCAGTTTTGAATTTACAGTGGTAATTAAACCAATACATTATTTCACATCATCTGAATATATAGTTTTTTAGTTGTAGAGAACAAAGAAATAATGAAGCAGTAAGGTTTGATTACTTGCAGAAATTCCATTTTATTTTTGTATAATCCTCTGTTCATTTTATGTAGGGAGCAGGAACTCAGGAACGTGTATTGATTGAAATTTTGTGCACAAGAACAAATCAGGAAATCCGAGAAATTGTCCGATGTTATCAGTCAGAATTTGGAAGAGACCTTGAAAAGGACATTAGGTCAGATACATCAGGACATTTTGAACGCTTACTTGTGTCCATGTGCCAGGTGAGTATAGTATGAATGCTTGTGCATTATAGAGAAAACATACTTTAAAAGCCTTTTGCCAGTGAGCATTCTTTATTCCTTTTCATATTTAGCCACCTTGCAATATTGCTGTCTTTAAGAGGGACAACACAGAAACCAGCGTACTGATTTCTTTGTAGTTACTATTGAGATTTATTCCTGTAAATCTGGCTTTTGTAAGGTATTAGAGATTTAACCTCTAAGGTTATATGGATTCAGAAACCAATATGAGGCTCTATGGTTGGGATGAGAATAAAACTGTACATTTGAGCTTGTCACTGTCCGTTATGCTACACCATCAAGTGAAGATGTACAGGACTGCCATAGAGGTGCTATAGGAAGTGAGGACAGCCAGAAATGCAGAAAAATGTTTTAGGGTTCCCATTAATAACTGTGATTTGCACCTTCCTTATTTTGATTCCCCAGATGTGCTAGAGAATTGACAGAAAATACTCCAAATAGGGTATTTGGAATGGCATTAGAAACACACTTAGGGCCAGACATGGTGGTGCTCACCTGTAATTCCAGCACTTTTGGAGGCCGAGGCAGGAAGATTGCTTGAGGCCAGGAGATTGAGGCCAGCCTGGGCACCATAGCAAGAAACTATCTCTACAAAAAAATTATTTTTTACTTGGCTGAGCATGGTGGTGTATACCTGTAGTGCCAGCGATTCAGGAAGCTGAGTGAGAGGATCACTTGAGCCCAGGAGATTGAGGCTGCAGTGAAGTATGATTGTACCAGTGCATTCCAGCCTGGGCAACAGAGGAAGACCCTATCCTCAAAAGAAAAAAAGAAACACAGAATGAGATGATGAACGTGTATTTGAAAGAGATGATGTAAATGACTAGCATCCTGATTCAGTATCAAGAGTTACTGGCTATCGTGCTAGTGCACAAAATTGGACCACCTGGAGGGGTCTAAAGGAGAGGAGGGGCTCTTAAGAGCCAAGGGAGGGGCCAGGCATGGTTGCTTATGCCTGTAATTCCAGCACTTTGGGAGGCTGAGGCGGGTGGATCACCTGAGTTCAGGAGGGTGAGATCAGCCTGACCAACATGGTGAGACTCCATTTCTACTAAATACAAAAAATTAGCCAGGAGTGGTGGCATGTGCCTGTAATTCCAGCCACTTGGGAGGCTGATGCAGGAGAATTGCTTGAACTCAGGAGGCAGAGGTTGCAGTGAGCTGAGATTGTGCCATTGCACTCCAGCCTGAGCAACAAGAAATTCCATCTTAAAAGCCAAGGGAGGTAGGTGTGGAAAGGATAGTGTATAACAGTGAGTGGATACGGTAATGAGAAAGCAAAGTAAATGTATTGAAGGAAATTGAATTCACCTATATCAGAGTAACAGAGCAGGGAAGTAGGTTAGGATTTAAAAGAAACAAGAAGAAGGAAAACAGAAACAGACACTTAATGCTAAAAAATTATTGTTAAGATTTTACATGAGATGCTGAGTCTCTTTGTTCGGAGTTCAAGACCCAGCCCTACCTTTTCCATAGTATGAGTAGAGGAGTAACTTCCTAGGAAAGTGTGTGTGAATCCAAAGGCAATAATCTGGGAAATTTTTCACGAGTACATTTTCCTGTGTTATATTCACTCACCCGTTTAGAATATGCCTCTATGTATTCCTTGTGCCAGGTGCTCAGAAGATGGTTCTTCAGTTTCAAGGAGCATCTTTCCATCTTGTTCTTAAGATGGTCCCCAAGACTCTAAAAGGCAACCTTTTCTTGTTTGGGTTTGTCTTTCTGTTTTTGAGAGAAACCAGTTGCCCATCTAAGCTTAAATTCTTCCTTCCTCCTTCATTTCCTCCTATGCCAGGGAAGAGTTTGGTATACAAATAGGCCCAGTCTAGCAGAATGTGAATTATTTCTAGCTTTTCTGAAAAGCTCATGTGTCATTTTTATGCGTATATTTATAGTAAATACATACATATTAGGATTATAGTTAGATGGCTGAGTGTGGTGGTGTGTGCTTATAGTCCCAGCTACTCTGGAAGCTGAGGTAGGAGGATCACTTGAACCCAGGAGTTTGAGGCCATGATCACGCCTGCGAATAGCCATTGCACCCCAGCCTGGGCTATATAATGAAATCACGTCTCTTACAAAATATATATTATTAAGACTGGGAAGAAAAAGAGGTGTAATAGAAAAATATATATATATTATTACTCAGATGAAGAAAAGAAAGTTTATGAAGCCTCCATACTACATACATCCTCCCTCCCTCTTGCCCTAGAGTTAAATTTCTTGAGGGCAGGGACCCTGTCTCTCCTGTGTCCTTACCAGTTAGCATAGTGCCTGACACAAAAAAGTACTTAATAATCTCTTAGTTGCATGAATGAATACAAAGTAGAATTCGGTACAGTGCATATTGACCTTAAATTCCAGCTAAGGGAGCTGTTTCTTCATTTGAGTGGTAGTTTATATGTCCTAGAAGACATATTTTTGTTTAAACATTTTTGGGTTTAATTTAGCTCCCAAAAGTCCTCATTTTAACATAACCTCATTAAACCATGATCTTCTATTATAAAGTCCAGTTGACAGTATAATAAAGTACTAGTTATATTTCCATGCATAGAAATGAAGGATATGCATGACAGACATTATGCAGTAATTTTTAATAAATTATCCCTTTAGGCCAGGCCCAGTGGCTCACGTCTGTAATCTCAGCACTTTAGGAGGCTGAAGCGGGAGGATCACTTAAGCCCAGGAGTTAGAGACCAGCACTTGGGCAACATAATGAGACACCCTGCCTCTACAACAAATAAAGAAATTAATCAGGTGTGGTCATTTGTGTCTGTAGTCCCAGCTGCTCAGGAGGCTGAGGTGGGAGGATCACTTGAGCCTAGGAGGTTCATACTGCACTGAGCCGTGATTGTGCCACTGCCCTCCAGCCTGAGTGACAGAGCAAGACCCTGTCTCAAAAAAAATGAATAAAATAAATTGTCTCTAAATCCAAAAGTGAACTAGATTGGAAAGAAATTTTTGAGTAGAACTTTTATTTCTTTCTTTCAATTTCTGCCTTTCTCTTTTGCAGGGAAATCGTGATGAAAACCAGAGTGTAAACCACCAAATGGCTCAGGAAGATGCTCAGCGTCTCTATCAAGCTGGCGAGGGGAGACTAGGGACCGATGAATCTTGCTTTAACATGATCCTTGCCACGAGAAGCTTTCCTCAGCTGAGAGCTACCATGGAGGCTTATTCCAGGGTATGAGCTTTTCTTTTGAAGATTTGGTTTCTGTTTTAAGAAGCAAAAATATTTAACCCTTTAATTTTGTTTACAGATGGCTAATCGAGATTTGTTAAGCAGTGTGAGCCGTGAGTTTTCCGGATATGTGGAAAGTGGTTTGAAGACCATCTGTAAGATATTTTTGTGCTTTGCTTTATTTTGTTTTCAAATGAGTAGGAGCTTTGAATAGTTGTTCCCATTAAATAATGATGATATAGTCTAAGTGGAATCTGCTTAGGCAGTAGCTGAACTAATCCTTTGGTTTTGTTTGTTTGTTTTTTGTTTTTTTCCCAAAAAAAAAAAAAAAAAGAAAACTCGAAAGGATTTATTACACAAACCCCCAGAAACAATTCTTTGTTTTTATTTGCAATTTCCTAGGAGTTGTGGTGCTGTGATCAAATAGGGCTGTTTTGGGATGATTATTTGGCGTTCATCTGTAGGCTGTTCTTGAGGACTGTGCAAGCATACCTGATAGTTGTAGTACTCCTTTAAAGAGAAAGGGAAAGCCCCAGGGAACTCACAGCATCACCATGAAACAGTTTGAGCCCTCAGAACAGACCTTTGAAGTACTCAGCCCGGTGAGACTCTTTTCCTTTTTGAAGTTAAACAGCCAGTTTCTGGTGGTCTAATACACAGATGTCTAACAAAGTGAAAGTTTCATTCTGTTGGATATTAGGACTAAAGGGAGTATTAGTAACACATTGGTATTAACAGTGGAATGTTGGGCTGGGCGTGGTGGCTCACATCTGTAATCCCAGCACTTTGGGAGGCCAAGGCGGGCAGATTACGAGGTCAAGAGATCCAGATCATCCTGGCCAACATGGTGAAACCCTGTCTCTACTAAAAATACAAAAAATTAGCCGAGTGTGGTGGTACATGGCCTGTAGTCCCAGCTACACACGGAGGCTGAGGCAGGAGAATCGTTTGAACCTGGGAGGCGGAGTTTGCAGTGAGCCAAGATCATACCATTGCACTCCAGCCTGGTGACAGTCTGAGACTCCATCTCAAAAAAAAAAAAAAAAAAAAAAAGGAATGTCTTAGAATATTACTGTAGTAATTGTAGTGAAAGCAAAAATGCATGGGTAGAACATCTCTGTCATCTGTAGGAGGAGACTTTGCTAAGTGAATTTTTCAAACAGAAAACCTGTCAGATTTCTGAGAATCTTTTTGAAATCTTTGCTCTAATCTGTGTTTTCTCTTTTAAAGAGTTTTATCTTTCAGCCAAATGATATTCTTGACTTCTAGAATTCAGATTTTGTCATAATTATTCCTTTAGTGTGGTATTACTGGGGCATAGATGCTATAGATTTTCATAGTTTAAGGGGAAACAATTAGAATCGAAGTCACTGCAATTATGGAGAGACAAGAGGATTTCTAGGCTAGAGGGAATCTCCTAGAATTGAAGGCAGTCTATCTGATGCAGCTAGAAAGATCGTTGAATGCTTAAAAAAAAAAGCAAGCGGGGAGAGCTCAGTCATGGTGGCTCATCCCTGCAGCACTTTGGGAGACTGAGGCAGGAGGATCACTTGAGTCCAGGAGTTGGAGACTAGCCTGGGCAATATAGTGAGACCATGTCTCTACAAATATTAATAATAAACAAAATTATCTGGGTGTGGTGGCACACACCTATAGTCCCAGCTACTTAGAAGGCTGAGGTGGGAGGATTACCTGAGTCCAGGAGGCTGCAGTGAGCCATGATTGCACCACTGCACTCTAGACTGGGTGACAGAGTGAGAACTTGTCTCAAAAAAAGGAAGAATCAAGGAGGAGAACATCTGAACATCTTTAACTCACCTCACGTTTCTGGGATGATTATAGAGAAAATAACGAAACGCAGGCTAGAAGTGATAAATGAAGCTGGAGGGGTACACTACTTGTCAGATCATGATTCCCTGTCTCAAGCATCTCTGTCTTGCAGTGCAGTGTGCCCTGAACCGCCCTGCCTTCTTTGCTGAGAGGCTCTACTATGCTATGAAAGGTGCTGGCACAGATGACTCCACCCTGGTCAGGATTGTGGTCACTCGAAGTGAGGTGAGGCAGGCCTTTCTCTTTTTGTTGGCTCTTACTTGATGTTCAGTGTTGATTTCTTAAAAGTTCCTCAGTTGGATGTCAGTCCCTCAAAAATGATAGGAAAGAGCTCTCTTTGCTACTGCTAAAAGAGGTGGTATAAAGAACAGAAAATTCATTTTCCTCATGCTGTGGGAGAAGCTTGCATTAGTGGAAGAGGCCACTCTGCCCTAGTGAAGACAATACTAACAGATTTTACTACGTGAGAAGGTCTGTGGAGAATACAAAGTTATGGGAAGTTAGACATTAATCTTTTGATTTTCATGTTGCTTATATGAAAAGTATATGAAAGACCTATGTAGATTAACTCTATTGGATATCAACATTATTTAAGTTTAGTATTCCTTAATAATAAAACAATTTTTAAAATATTCATCATTGTCTCTTTAAATATAGCCTCATTTTTAATTTTTTTCCTTTATATATTTATTGCACTTTTTAAAAATTCCTATATTTTTTCTCAGAAGAAATGACATTTGAACTTTTTTTTTTTTTTTTGGAGACATGGTCTCACTGTGTCACCCAGACTGGAGTGCAATGACACGATCTCAGCTTACTGCAACCTCCACCTCCTGGTTTTATTTAGCAATTCTACCACCTCAGCCTCTTGAGTAGCTGGGACTACAGGTGCACGCCACCACGCCCAGCTGTTTTTGTATTTTTTGGTAGAGATGGGATTTCACCATGTTGGCCAGGCTGGTCTTGAACTCCTGACCTCAAATGATCCACCTGCCTCGGCCACCATGCCCAGCCTTAATTGAACGAAAACATAGTGGGGTGTGGTGGGTCATGCCTGTAATCTCAGCACTTTGAGAGGCTGAGGCGAGAGGATTGCTTGAGCCCAGGAATTTGAGAGCAGCCTGGGCAACATAGCGAAACTTATTTCTACAGAAAATACACACACACACACACACACACACACACACACACACAATTAGCTGGACATAGTAGTCCCAGCTACCAAGGATACTGAGGTGGTAGGATCACCTGAGCCCAGGAGGTCAAGGCCGCAGTGAGCCACTATTGCACCACTGCACTCCAGCCTGGGTAACAGGGACCTTATACCAAAAAACTCCTAAATTAAAGAAGGTAGATCGTTTTTAAAGAAAACAACTAGAATGTGGTATTTTGAAAAAAAACTGGGTTCTTTAACTTAAATTTTCTAAGCACAATGTTTTAAGTTGTGATAAAATATACATAACATAAAATTTACCATTTTTAAGTAGCATTAAGTACATTTACATTGATATGCAACATCACTACCATTCAACTTCAGAAGTTTTTTCAACTTGCAAAACTGAAAATCCATACTCATCAAACGGTAGCTCTCCATTCTTCTTTCTCCCAACCACTGGCAACAAACCATGCGACTTTCTGTCCCTATGTTTGACTACTTTAGGTACATCATATTGGTGGAATCATACAATATTTGTCTTTTTGTGACTGTCGTCTTTTACTTAGCATAGCGTCTTCAAGGATTATTCATGCTGTAGCATGTCAGAATTTTTTTCTTTTGAGACTAATAGTCCATTGTGTGTGTATCCCACCTTTTGTTTTCTTATTCATCTGTGACACTTGGGTTATTTCTACCTGGATAATGTTGCTAGGAACATGGGTGTACAAACACCTGTCCAAGTCTACTTTCACTTCTTTTGAATATACCCAGAGGTGGAATTTCTAGGTCATATTGTAATTCTTTGGAGGTTTTTTTTTGTTTTGAGGAATTACCATATTATTTTCCTCAGCGGCTGCACCATTTTACTTTTCCATCGATCAGTGCAAAAGTGTTCCCATTTCATGATATCCTTGCCAATACTTACCTATTTTTTTATTTTTGATAATAGCCATCCTATCAAATGGTTTTTAAATGACTAGTATCTTTGGAATAATAGATGAAACTAGTACCGCCCTTATCCAGGATTTTACAGAGCTGTGAATCAGACCTTCACTGGGTAGAACTAGCATTCGTGTGAATACCAGCCATAAAATGTCAATCACTTGGTGTTTTCCCCCCTCAGCTTTGATTATTATTAAGATCTTATGGTATAAAAAGAATTGTAGTAAGTGCCAGTTATCACAGATGTTTTTCTAACATCAGAAATATTATTTCTCATGCAGATTGATCTTGTACAAATAAAACAAATGTTCGCTCAGATGTATCAGAAGACCCTGGGCACAATGATTGCAGGTGACACGAGTGGAGATTACCGAAGACTTCTTCTGGCTATTGTGGGCCAGTAGGAGGATTTTTTTTTTTTTTTTAAATGAATGAAGCTATTCATAGCTTATCCTGCATGCAGCAATATCAACCATCAGCTAACCAAAAGAGCTTTCTATCAAGGACTGTATCAGGGTAATGTGCTTAGTTTGCACATGTTGTTATTGCCTTAATTCTAATGTTATTTTGTTCTCTACATATAATCAATGTAAAGCCATATCACAATGATACAGTAATATTGCAATGTTTGTAAAGCTTCATTCTTACTAGTTTCATTCTAATCAAGATGTCAAATTGAATAAAAAATCACAGCAATCTCTAATTCTGTGTAATAATACTGAATAATTTTTTAGGTTGCTGAAAGCTCTGCCTTCCAGAATCCCTCTAGGTCTGCTTGATAGTTAGAGTGAGTAGTATGTCATAACTGTGTACTTTAAAAAAAAAAATTCATCCCTTTACATCTTGAAGAATAATTTGCATCTTATTTTGCATAAATTTGTTCTATATTCACAAACATTTTCCACATAGAAAATAGATTAGTATTACTGTAGCACCTTTTAAGAAAGCGTCATATGTTTATATGCTTAAAATAAATAGCCTACTTTTTTTTTTCCAGTTGTTTTCTTTTTTTAAATTGAGTTATGACAAATAAAAAATTGCATATATTTAAGGTGTACAATATGGTCTTTTGCTATCAGCATTCCTTGTGTAATGATTTCCCAATTAAGGTCAGGCTAATTACATGCGTCACCTTGACGTAGTTACCGTTTTTTTGTGTGTGGTGAAAACACTTAAGATCTACTAACTTAGCAAATTTCAAGTATTCAATACATTATTAACTATAGATACTGTGCTTTACATTAAATCTCTAGAACTTATTCATCTTATAACTGAAAGTTTATACCCTTTGAGCAACATCTCCCCATTTCTCCACCTCTCTCCTGAACAACCACAACTTGTAAGTTCAGCTATTTTAGATTCCACATATAAATGGTATGTAATATTTCTCTTTCTGTATCTGGCTTTTTTCTCTTAGCATAATGATCTCTAAGTTTATAGTTCACATTGTCGCAAATGGCATTATTTCCTTTTTTTTTTTTTTTTTTTGAGTCGGAGTTTCTCTCTTGTCCAGGCTGGAGTGCAGTAGCATGATCTTGGCTCACTACAACCTCCGCCTCTCAGGTTCAAGCAATTCTCCTGCCTCAGCCTCCCGAGTAGCTGGGATTACAGGCGTCTGCCACACCTGGCTAATTTTTTATTTAGTAGAGAGGGAGCTTCACCAGGTTGGCCAGGCTGGTCTCGAACTTGTGATCTCAGTTGATCCACCTGCCTCAGCCTCCCAAAGTGCATGGATTACAGGTGTGAGCCACTGTGCTTGGCCAAAATTTTCTCCTTTAAGACTGAATAATATTCCATTGTGTATATATACTATAATTTCTTTCTCCATTTATCTGTCAATGGACACTTGAGTAGTTTCCATGTATGAATTCTTGTGACTAATGCTGCAGTGAACTTGGGAGTGAAGATACCTCTTTATGATGTTGATTTCATTTCCTTCAGATACATACCCAGAAGTGATATTGCTGGGTCATATTATTTTTAATATTTTGAGAAACCTCCATACTATATTCTATAATGGCTATGCTAAGTGACCTTCCCACCAACAGTGTATAATGGTTCCCTTTGCTCCATATTCTTGCCATCTTGTTAATGTTTTACCTTTTTGATAATACCCAGCGTAACAGGTGAAAATATCATGTGTACTTGAGAAGAATGTGTATGCTACCATTGTTAGATAGAGTGTAGACTGTTCTGTATGTGTCCATTAGGTCTAGTGTATTGTGTTAAGTCCTCTTTTTCCTTACGTCTGATTCTTCTATCCATTATTGAGAATGGGGTATTGAAGTCCCCAGCTACTGTTGTAAAACTGTTTCTCCCTTAGTTTTTGCTTCATATATTTAGGTGGTCTGTTATTAGGTGTGTAGATGTTCATTATTGTCATATTTTCTTGCAGTATTGAATTTTTTATTAATATATAATGTTCTTTGTCCCCTGTGACCTTTTTTTTTTTTGAGATGTAGTCTCACTCTGTTGCCCAGGATGGAGTGCAGTGGCGTGATCTTGGCTCACTGCAACCTCTGCCTTCTGGGTTCAAGCAGTTCTCCTGCCTCAACCTCCTGAGTAGCTGGGATTACATGTGCCTGTCACCACACCTGGCTAATGTTTGTATTTTTAGTAGAGACAGGTTTTCACCACGTTGGCCAGGCTGATCTGGAACACCTAATGTTAGGTGATCCGCCTACCTTGGCTTCCCAAAGTGCTGGTATTATAGGCATGAGCCACTGCACCTGGCCCCTATGACCTTTTTTGATTTAAAGTCTATTTTGTCTGATACTACTATAGCCTCCCCTGCTCTCTTTTGGTTACTATTTACATAGAGTCTCTTTTTTTTTAATCTTTTAACTTTTAATCTGTTTGTGTCTTTTGATCAAACATAAGTCTTTTGTACACAGCATAAAGTTGGATTTTTAAAAATCCATTTTGCCAGTCTTTGTCTTTTGATTAGAAAGTTTAATCCCAGCTGGGCGTGGTGGCTCACACCTGTAATCCCAGCAGTTTGGGAGGCTGAGGTGGATGGATTACTTGACATCAGGCATTCCAGATCAGCCTAGCCAACATGGTTGAGACCCCTGCCTCTACTAAAAATACAAAAATTAGCCGGGTGTGGTGGTGTGCACCTATAATCCCAGCTACTTATGAGGCTCAGGTGAGAGAATTACTTGAACCCAGGATGTGGAGGTTGCAGTTAGCTGAGATCATGCCACTACAATCCAGCCTGGGTGACAGAGCGAGACTGTCTCAAAAAAAAAAAAAGAAAATGTAATCTATTTACATTTAAGGTAATTACTGTTAAGAACTTCTGTTATGTTGCTATTTGTTCTCCACGTGCCTTATTGCTTTTTGTCTCTCATTTCCTGCATTACTGTCTTTTGTGTTTAGATGTTTTGTAGTGAAACATTTAAATTCATTTCCCTCTGTTTTATGTGTATTCTATAGCTATTTTCTTTGTGTGTCTTTGTGTCTTTTTTTTTTTTTTTTTGGAGGCAGGGTCTTCTCTGTCACCCAGGTTGGAGTGCAGTGGTGGAATCATTGCTTACTGCAGCCTTGAACTCAAGCACGCCTCCTGCCTCAGTGTCACAAGTAGCTGGGACTACAGGCTCTTGCCACCATACCAAGCTAATTTTCAATTTTTTTGAAGAGACAGGGTTTCATCATGTTGCTCCAGGCTGGTAACTCCTAGACTCAAGCAATCCTCTTGCCTTGGCCTCCCAAAGTGCTGGGATTACAGGTATGAGCCACCACACCAAACCTGTGTCTTAGGTTTTTTGTTTGTTTGTTTTGAGAAATGTTAAGTTACTGTCTTAGTTTTTAACAAAAAAGCTCAAAAAGTAAAAAAGACTTTTTAAAATAAAAAGCTTGTAAGGACATAAAATATTTTTGTATAGCTATAAGAGTCAAAAAGTTAAGTTTAGGCTGGGTGTGGTGGCTCACGCCTCTTGTCTCAGCACTTTGGGAGGCTGAGGCAGCTGGATCACTTGAGCCCAAGAGTTTGAGACCAGTCTGGGCAACATGATGAAACCCCATTTTTACAAAAAATACAAAAATCAGCTGGTTATGATGGTGCAGTCTTGTAGTCCCAGCTACTTAGGAGGCTGAGGCAGGAGGTTTGCTTGAGTCCAAGGAGATCGAGGCTGCACTAACCCATGATCATGCCACTGCACTCCAGCCTGGGTGACAGAATGAGACCCTGTCTCCAAGGAAAAAAAAGGACACGTAGGAAGCAAAAACCTTGCAGTAAGCTAAAGTAAATTTTATTATTGAAAAGTTTTAAAATAAATTTAATGTGGCCTAATATAGTGTTTATAAAGTCTGCAGTAGTATACAGTAATGTCCTAGGCCTTCACAATTCACTCACTATTCATTCCCTCACTCACCCAGAGCAACTTCTAGGCCAGTAACTGCCATTCATTATGATTGCCCTCTACAGGTGTACTATTTATTTCTTATACCATATTTGTACTGTTCTTTTTCTATGTTTAGATACACAAGTACTTACCATTGTGTTACAATTGCCTACAGTATTCAGTATAGTAACATGCCATACCCATTTTTAGCCTAGGAGCAATAGGATACACCCTATATGACTTAGGTATGTGGTAGGTTATGCTATCTAGGTTTGTGTAGATATACTCTGTTTGCATTTCCCTCATGTTTGGTGATGTTGAGCATGTTTTCATATATCTGTTGGCCATTTCTATACTTTCTTTTGAGAACTGTCTAGCTCTTTTGCCCATTTAAAAATCAGATTATTTGTGGGTTTTTTTTTTTTTTTGGTGTTGAGTTTCTTACATATTCTGAAATATTAACCCCTTGTCAGATGCATAGTTTGTAAATATTTTCTCCCATTCTATACACTGTCTCTTCAATCTGTTGATTGTTTCCTTTGCTGTGCAGAAGCTTTTTAGTTTAATGTCATCCCATTTGACTATTTTTGTTTTGCTGCCCATGTTTTGAGGTCTTATCCAAAAATACCTTGCTCAGACCAATGTCAAAGCATTTTTCCTATGTTTATTTCTAATAGTTTCATAGTTTTAAGTCTTATACTTAAAGGTTTTATCCATTTTGAGGCTATTTTTGTAAATGGTGAGAGAGAGGGATCTAGTTTTTTCTTCTGCATGTGGCTAGTCGATTTTTGTGATACATCACACAAACCGAAGGAAGGATAAAAACCATATGATCATTTCTATATATGCAGAAAAAGCACTTGATAATGTTCAATATCCCTTCATGACCAAACAAAATGAAACTCTCAACAAAATAGATATGGAAGGAACATACTTCAGTACAATAAAGGCCATGTATGACAGACCCACAGCTAACATACTGAATGAGGAAATGTTGAAAGCTTTTCCGCTAAAATCTGGAACAAGATAAGGAGATACCCACTTTCACTACTTCTATTCAACATAGTATTCGAAGTCCTAGCCAGAGTTATTAGGCAAGAGAAAGAAACAAAGGGCATCTAAATTGGAAAGAAGTCAAATTTCCTATCTGCATAAGATGACATGATCTTATACACAGAAAACCCTAAAGATTCCACCAAAAACTGCCAGAAGTAATAAATTCAATAAAGTTTCAAGATACAAAAGCAACATACAAAAATAAGTAGCATTTCTATATGCCAATAGTGAACCATCTGAAAAAGAAATCCAAAACGCAATCCCATTCACAACTGCTACCAAAAAAAAAAAAAAAAAACAAACCCTAGGAAGTTTTCACCAAGGAGGCGAAAGATCTCTACAATGAAAACTACAAAACACTGATGAAAGAAATTGAAAAAGACACAAATAGTATCCTATGTTCATGGATTAGAATAATTAATATTGTTAAAATGTTCATACTTCCCAAAGTGATCTACAGATTCAACACAATCTCTATCAATAGGCCAATGACATTCTTCACAGAAATAGAAAACCCTAATATTTGTAGTTTTAGTTCTTTAAGTCATTGGTCCATTTTGAGTTATTTTTTGTGTATGGTGTGAGGTAAGGGTCCAACTTATTTCTTTGCATGTGGACATTATTTTTCCTTGTACCATTTGTTTAAAAGACTATATTGCCCTCCTAACCCATTAGATTGTCTTGGCACTCTTGTTAAATATCAGTTGACCATAAATGTAAGAGTTTATTTCTGAACTCTCAATTCAATTGATTCTTTATGTCTATCTTTATGCCTTTATTGTTGTCTTGATTACTTGATTACTGCAGCTTTGTAGAAAGTTTTGAAATTTGGAAGTGTGAGTTTTCTGACTGTTCTTCTACTTCAAGATTGTTTTGGCTACTCTGAGTCCCTTGCATTTCCAAATGAATTTTAGGATCAGCTTGTAAAAAAAAAAAGTTGAGATTTTAATAGTGTTTGCTTTCAATCTGTAGATCAATTTGAGGATGAGCAATACTATTTGATTGTATTATTGAGTGTCAGAAATGCATTGACTTTGGAAGTAACAAATTAGCTAATTAGAAACAAGTCTTTTAGAGTAATGAGAAAGGAATTTGTTGAGCTAGTGCATCATTTAGTGGAGGGAGGCCTTTGAAACTCAGACTAAGGCATTTGAATTTTATTAGAGATTTTTATAGTTTTTTTCCCTTAAATTGGTTTGCATATGTAGATGATTTTGATTCCAGTACTATTATATTTTCCATTGCACTAAAGAGGGCCTTTTCCATACACAAGTGGATGATTTAAATCAGTCAAAAAGTATCAAATGCCTTTCAAACAGTGACCACTGCTAACCACTGTAGGAGAATAAAAGAACTGTAACACACACACACACACGGGAGGCTGAGGTGGGAGGATTGCTTGAACCTGGGAGGCGGAGGTTGCAGTGAGCCGAGATCATGCCACTGCGCTCCAGAGCAAGAGTGTCTCATTAAAAAAAAAAAAAAAAAAAAAAAAAAAAAAAGGCCGAGCATGGTGGCAAAAACATGTAAACCCACCAATTTGGGGGGCAAAGGGGGGGGGTTA
>CAUYLG010074807.1:0-24332 GCA_963573385.1 Cacajao melanocephalus
GAGGTGGGGAGTTGGGGAGAGATAGCATGGGGAAAAATGCCAGATATAGGTGAAGGGGAGGAAAGCAGCAAATCACACTGCCACATGTATACCTATGCAACAATCTTGCATGTTCTTCACATGTACCCCAAAACCTAAAATATAATAAAAATTTTTTAAAAAAATAGGAAGAATAACAACAATAGCAGTGGTAATGATGCTTAATTGTTTTGTAACTCTCACCTCACGGGTGCTTTACAAAACCTCTATGAGGTAGGCTATTTCCATTTTCAGATGAAACAGAGGCACAAAGGAGCTTAAGTGGCTTAAGGACACCAAACAGGCCAGTACAGAACTGGATGTTGAGCCGATGTCCCAGCTCCTGGGCCCACGTTCCTCTGCGCCTCTCCTGCCTCTGTCTTAATATGTTCACTAAGATTTCTAGCCCTTGGTCTTGGGGGACATACAATCTCTGGCTTAGTTCATTGACTTCCTGCTTGACATATGAGGAGCCCTTGGAAGCTTGAAATGTGTAAATGACTTGTCAGCTCGGAAGAGGTTAAAAGAGGAGACTTTGAAATGAGTGTCTTTCCCTTTAAGACACTACATTGTTCTTTTTTCTGGCTAGGCTATTGCTGACTTGCTTTCTAACCCTTATTAGCTGTCCATTTGCACCTGGTCATGGTGCCATGTGGAGAGAAGAATAAATGTTCTTCCCTGTGTCATCCCTCATGGGGAGATATGATACAATACAGGGCTGTGTGTCACCAGTGCAAAATAACAGAGGGCAACTGGAAGAGGGAGGGTGAGAGAAACTATAGGATTTAGCCTCACGGTGCACAGCCAATAATTTCATTCTCCAGGCTTTATGAGGATGATTTCTTTCTTACCTTACCTATTAGCCACCCTCACAGCATCATCTCTGAAAGTCCTCCTTGTGTCTACAGTTCTATCCTTGCAGAAGATGAGAGAGGGCTGAGTCATCCATCCTGCCACAGAATTAGGTGCTGGAGTGAGCACTGGGTCAGCAATCAAGAGACCAGAGGTCTAGTCCTAGTTCTGCATCTGAGTTGCTATGTGGCCTTGGTTGACCCTGTGTGACCCTGTGCTATGTGACCCTGTGCCTCTCTTTCCTCATTTGTGCACTAAGCAGGTTGGACTGGCGTGCTATGATTCAGGAAATGTATTTTTACAGTCAGTGACAGAAGAAAATGTTACCAGTAAGGAGACTCAGTGATGAGGAACCCCATACACCCCCTCACACACACACACACACACACACACACACCACGCTGAGAGGAGGCAACCACGTGGCATTGAAGGAGCTGTCAAACCTCTTCTAACTTGGGACAGAGGTGTAGCCTGCTATAAACAGAAAGAGCATTCGGGAAACAGATGGATGGGAAGGCCCAAGTGAGAAGATCCTGAGCAAACGGGCTCCATGCTGATATGTTATATTCAGATGTCACCAGTGAAAAGGCATAGGGAATGAGCAGTTGCTTCATGATGAAACCATTCTTGCCAACTTCGCACACCCAAAGTGAGGGACTGGGAGAAGAGGGTCCAATTCAAGACATACTGCCTCTCTCTGAGCCCCTTCTGTTACTCTCCTGCCCTGACATTCCTGTCTACCCTTTCCCTCCTGCCACGGGGAATCGGAAGATAGGAGTCTGGGCCTAGACTTGGTCCTGTCAGGAATTAACTGGGTGGCTGAGTAAAGCCTGTCCTTTCTTTGGATCTCAGTTTGCTTCTCTGTAAATGAGAGGTGAGATAAATAATGGCTTGTCGCTATAGAACATTTATGTGGCAGACAACATGTTGTCTCTTGTGATACTTAGAAGTTCCTAGAGATACTTTCATCCTTTTGACAGATGAGAAAACTGACACCCAAGTTAAGTGATTTGTACATGGTCAGACATCTAGGAAGTGGTTTTCTGACTGCCGAGTCTGTACTTTCTCCCAAGATAAAGACACCTCCCTCTACCCCGACACCTTCACTACCCCCTGATGAGAGACATTACCAATCATCCATCCTGGCCCTCTGATTCTGAGTTCAGAAAGACTATAGTTGATTAACCTCTCTCCCTTTCATCCCACTGCAGTCTATTCCCACCACAGAGGCTCAGGTGATCTTTCATATGTTTAGATTATGACATTCCCCAGATTAAGCCCTCTAATGGTTTCCCAACTCACTCCTATAAATATAAACCCTTACTATGGTCTTCAAAGCCCTATGTGGTCTGGATTCTTGCCATTTTTCCAACTTCATTTCTTCTCTTTCTTTTAATTATTCTGTTTCAGCCACTCTGGTCTTTTTGCTTTGCCAGAACACTAAATTCAGCTTGCACCAGCCTCGAGACCTTTGAACTTGCTATTTTCTCTGCCTGGAAAGATTTTCTCCCAGATATTTAAGTAGCACCTCCTTTCATTCAGATACTATTCAAATGACCTATTCTAAATCCTCAAATAGGTGTTGCTGACTACATATCTAAAGCAATGATTTTCTCCCCTCCTATTGGTCTATTTATACCCGATTTTTCCTTGTTAAATATTTATCACTGAGTGAAATTAAAGTATGTGTTTCTTTATCCCTTTATCTCTCTTCTCTATAATAGGTCCTGTTTGATCAAGGACTTTGTTTATCACTGTGTCCTCAGCCCTCCAGCAGTGCCCTCCACCGAAGAGAAATCCAATTAAGTGTTGAATTAATGAGAATTCATCATTATTATACCTTTTCCTTGTTAAAACCAGTCATTTATAGTGGGGTTTCACTGCAATAATTTGATTTACTCAACAAAACAAGTGATAGTAACAGGAGATAAGACTCTGGCAGCCATCTTGGGAAAGAAGGCACATTTGGGTGTCTAGCTCTGGGAAAATGGAGGAGGTCTTCTGACTCAAGAGTCTGTGCATTAGTTGAGAAAAGAACAATAAACTCTGACACTAAACTCCAGCATCAGGACTCAGGCTGACCCATTTGACCTCTCAAAGTAATGGCTTAGGGCCAGGTACAGTGGTTCATGCCTGTAATCCCAGCACTTTGGGAGGCTGAAGCAGGCAGATCACCTGAGGTCAGGAGTTCAAGACCAGCCTAGCCAACATGTTAAAACCCTGTCTCTACTAAACATACAAAAAAATTAGCTGAGTATGGTGGCATATGCCTATAAACCCAGCTACTCTGGAGACTGAGAAAGGAGGGTCACTTGAACCCAGGAGGCGGAGGTTGCAGTAAGCCAAGACTGCACCACTGCATTCTGGCCTAGGCGACAGATCAAGAACCTGTCTCAAAAAAAAAAAAAAAAAGTAATGGCTTAGTTTCCCAAGACCTGTTGCTATCTAGGGTTATTGAGCAGTTTACATACATCATCTCCACTACCAAATTGCTGGAGAAATGATATTTTAATTTAATTGGCTATTTTTGTTAATAAACCATAAAACCCTTCAACATTTTTGCTTCTTCAAAACCCTGTCTAAAGCACCCAGATGCAACATCCTGTGAAATAAGTAAAGAGTATCTTTCTTTCCTGCCCCCAGGCTTGCCCTGTAAGCCCCAAGTCCTTGTGTTTAAGATTAGAAATGCTGATCTTAGAGATCCCCAAAGATAGTCAGTCTTGAATAACTGATAAGTCTATGATCATTTCCTGCAAACAGATAGATATGGAATTGGAGAAAGTAAGAGAGAGTGTGCTGCCTTCCAGTTATTTTGTAAAGTTTCCTTAAAGCTAAGCTAAATTCACAGGGTCACCTTGATTTCTTGAATTTGCTGCCTGTTTCCCCAAAAACTTAGGAATGGGTTCTAACTAATAATATTAGCTCATTCTCTGTATAGTACAAATGATGAATTGAGAAATTCATGAGAATCAGGTTTAATAGTACCCATCCAGTTGTCAGAGTTATTTTCTTTTCTCATGGTACTGTATAGCCTGACTCTAGAGGGTATGTATCACACTCTGATGCATAATACTCTTCCATCACTGGAAGAAAACTCCTAAAGACAGGACTTTTTCTTACTTATGTCACCTCTGGTCTTAACCCTAGGTCTGGCACAAAGCAGGTGATAGATCAATATTAATTTAATGGATAAATAAATAAGGCAAAAGAGTGGAGTAACCCAATTCAACTTTCTTCTCCTTCTACTTGGATGAATGTTGTGTTTTCCTAACATAAAACTTCTCATCTCCTCATTGGCGCTCAACAGTCAAAACCTTACTGTGAGAAGCAGCAAAGAGTATTTTCTTTTGACAAACAGCACAATGGAGGCTCACAATGATTTTATAATTTTTCTGAATTCCTCTGGCCGAGGTGTATCAGAGCAGAGCCTTGAACACAAGCCTGCTAGCTGCCTAGCCCAGACCCATAAATGGGATGTGGGTCTTGACTGGACAAGTGGGCAGGAGTGCTGTCAGCACTAAACTGCAAGCATTCACTACCACACGAGACAGGTTCACAGCCCAATTCCTGAGAAGCTACGAGCCCTGCTGCTCTTGTCCTTTCACCTCTCCTTTTCATCTCTTTTCTCTTCCTTACGCCACTAGGGTTTTCCAGAGTCTGGGAGCCTTTGACACTAAAGCACCTTATAAAATCTTACACATTAACAATACCAAATGTTCATTTGTTGAGCCCCAATGGTGTACCAAGGTATACAGTAAGGCACTCAGGCTCTGGAGTCAGACAGCCTAGGTTCAAATCTCAACTCTGCCACGTATCTGGGTACCTCAGTTTTCTCATCTGTAAAATAGGAATGCTGATAGTCCGTGCTTCATAAGGTAGTCAGGAGGATGAAATGAGGTAGTGCATGTAAAGACATGTAGAACTGTGCCTGACACATGTCCATACCTCTCATTTTATTCTCACAACCACCCTAGGAAGTGGATTATAATTAATCCATTTTATAGATGAGGCTTAGAAACATTAAGCAGCTAGCCATTTTAACAGAGCTCTCTCTGCTGACCGCTGGTAGAAGTAATATTCAAATGCAGAGCTATGTGATCCCAAAGCCCTGGCCTTTATCCTCAATGCTATCCACACAGCTACGCACCTGCATCCACTGCTTCTCAAAGGGCACTGGCATCTCGAGAGAGCATGCTGTAGAGCAGGCTGAACCCAAACAGTTCAATCCTCAAGGTGAATTCACAGGTCAATGTCACCAGGTAGTGCAAACCTTTTTAGGAGCAGGAAGAAAGTGTCCTTTCAGGCTTTTCGGGAGCAGGGAGAGAGTGTCCTTCCCACCTTTTAGAGACAGCCTGCTGACACCCCCTCCAGGCTCACCTGAGGTGCACCAGCGTTTGCTAATACCTGCTTTCCCCAGGCCTTCATCCTGTTCACCCACAGTTCTTTCCAATTAGATGACTAACAGCTTGCTCCATTACTTAGAAGGGAAGCTTCGTTGTAAAACTTGCTCAGGTGAAGGCAATTTCGTGAGGTTGTTAGCACGCTCTCCTCAGGACCAATTCCCTGCAAGCCTGAAGAAACGGGAACTCTGATTATTCCTGAAGCTTCGATTATTCCTGAGGGAACTGGCTACCCCCATGGTCTCCGGCTCTTCACTACCTTACAGGGTAAGTAGTACCTCCTTTCCTGGAGGGAGATTGGTAATTCCCTCTGGAAACACTGAGCAGCCTTCTAGAGGGCCTTTCTAAGGAAGTGATGAAATATCATACGGAGTGTGCACCAGAAGACTTATAAAGGCAGTGAACTCAATTTCGTTCACTTTAAAGTGAAATGAACTTGCCTTAATACATTGAAGCACACAAATGCGTCCTTCATAGTAGAGAAGAAGGCGTCCTTCATGGGTGGAACTGTAACCAGGAGGCAGGAATAGCAGATCTGTGGCCAGAAATTTCTCCCCAGTTTGTGCTCAGGAAAGCAGAAATTTGGGATCACGGAAGGGGCAGCAGGCTAAGTGCCAGGTGAGCCAACTTATCCCTCAGGACCTCCTCCTGCCTTGGTCAGAGCTCCTCAGATGAATCACACACTCCTTCCCTAAGGCTAGGATCAGATCCATCCCTAGCTTCCCTTTCCAGCACTATCTCCACACTTTCTCCTTCAACCCTCAAGCATTCCAGCACACTCTCTGAATTCCAAATCAATGTCAGATTTATCACTTCCGGCCTTTAATCCTTCCTCTTAATTCCCACTTCTCCCAGATGTCTGATCTCACAGACTCTTGCTTTAAGAGCCTTTTTCTCTCCTCCAAGCTAGAAGGGATCATCTTCTCATCCTCCAGACTCAGAATAGCAATTTATCTTTACTGCTCTTGGTGTCCTCCTTACTGTCTATCTTGTAGGTGAAGGGACGGCCCCAAGGTCATAAAGCAATTCGAGGCCAGGTCTCTTGACTTTCTCTCCTGTGATCTTTGTACTGCTTCATACTTCCTCTCAAACTTGAGAAGGCAAAATCTGAAGTCAGAATAGAAGCAAAAGGAGGCAGCTTTGTTTCTTTCATTAGTTGCCAAAGAGGCTACAAAAAAGCAGTTGCCTAAGCCACAGAAGTCTTGTTTAGCAGTGAGGACCACAGGGAGTCACTCAGAATGTTTCATTTGTGCACATAGGTGGAGCTCTTTTGTCCACCTCTGACAGCAAGGTATCCCTGACTACCATTCCCCTGAGAGCATCTATGAGAATGCACATATCTCATTGAAAATATAAGGAGTTAAAGAAAATTTTATATACTAGAATTGCTCCTAGGGACAGAGACAGACAGTAAGAGGGTGAAAGAGAGATTAACACCCCATCCACAATACAGGCCATCCTGGACCATCTATCATGTGGGCAGTTGGTCAAGATGAAAGTTTATGAATTTCAATCAGAAAATAAAAATGGAAGAATAGAATTTTAAAAGGTATTACTTTTTTGGCACGGAGAGATTGGAAATAATATTTTGATAAGGGGCTTGAGGCTAAGGGTTTGATGCCCAAAGATCATGTTTGGCCAACAAGTTTCCTAAACTTCCTCAAGGGGCACAGCTGTCTGCCTTGCAGCGACTTTTTCCTTGTTATTCCTTTCTAAAGGAATCCTGATTATTTTCAGATGTCAACCTTTTCCCTCATTTGAACCAGGAGAAGGCCACCCATCCACTACCTCCAGAAGGGCATTCTAATTAGTCTAGGCCAAGAGTCAGCAAACTGAAGCCCATGGACAAAACACGGCCAGACACTGCTGCTTGCAAGCTAAGGATGGCTTTTACTTTTTTAATGGCTAGTAAAATAAACCAAAAGAATAGTGTGTCCTGACACATAAATTTATACAAAATTCTAATTTCTGTGACCATAACTTTTTTAACAGCTATATTCAGATACAATTCACATGCTGTACAATTCACCCATTTAAAGTATACAATTAAATAGCTTTCAATATATTCACAGGGCTGTACAACTATCACCACAACCAATTTTATAACATTTTCATTACCCCCAAAAGAAATCTCATGCCCTTCAGCCATCACCCCTCAATCTCCCTAGTTCCTCAAGCTCTAGACAGTCAATAATCTATTTTTAAGTCTTCATAGATTTGTCTGTTCTGGACATTTCATATACATAAATAAAGTTTTATTGGAACACATCCATGCTCATTTACATATTGTCTATAGCTGCTTTTGCACTATAGCGACAGAGTTGAATTGTTGTGACAGAAACCATATGTCTTACAAAGCCTAAATTATTTACTATCTGCTCTTTTACAGGGAAAGTTTGCAGATTCCTGGTCTAAGCCAGTTAGAGTCTGGCATTCCTTTAGAGTCTGTTTTTGGGCAAGGGATGAGCATGTGGGCATTGCTGACCCAATCAGACATGAAGAAAAAACATTTCCTCTTCCCATGAAATAGGTTTCTCTTTCCTGGGCATTGCAGGGTGTGACTCAGCTGCTTTTAGAAGACATCTAGGCACTGTGAGTGGACAGTCTGAGAACAACAGTGAAGATGACAGAGCCAGTAAAGAGAAAGCAGTTCAGCATTCCATTACTGAATCAGCAGATCCTGAAATCCATTCACCTTTGGAGTTCTTGTCACATGAAATATCCTCATTATTTAAGACAATATGAAGTAGAGTTTCTGTTACCCACAGCCAAAAGCAATCTACCAGATACACCTTCTTGCTAAAGAGGGTGGTTGAGTAACATGTCAGTTTGAACCAAAGTTGAATTTTCCTAGACAATGAAAGAGAGGCTAAGCACAGAGGCCATGAGATGGCTTTTTGCTCTACTCTTTCCCTATGCAATGTTCTGCTTCTGTAGGCAACAATGTTCCAAGGGGATTATTTTAAAGGAATACCAACTTACTGGCCTGCCCACTCCTCTGTATGTCCCTGGTTTTTCAAGTAGCCTGCTCAAGTTTGAGATATAGCTCTTAATCCCATTTATAAATAAATAAGTGAATAAAATGAATAAAAGTTGAATTGCTCTGTTTAAAGTAGGAACATTATGTTTTTGAGGGTGGTAGGCAGAATCTGATCTATAGCTTACATTTCCCCTGGTGCTTGGGAAAGCCATTGTCTGTTTAAGAGAACAAGTAATAGAAAATGGAAAGATATATTTTTCTTTCCTTCCATTCTTCCTTTCTGTAGTGGGCATCCATTAAGAAGTTAAGAGATTTTGTTATTTTAAATTGGGCCTGCTGTGGTGGTACTATTTCAGGTGTTTCTTTCAGAATTGGCTTTTAGAAGTAGACCCTTTCTGAAATTTGGTTCTTCATGTTACGGCCTGTGTGACTTGGCCAACTAACCACTTGGAGCATCAGGTTATATATCTATACAAACGAAGGCTGATTTGGTAGAATCTGATGTTGTATGGGGCTGAGAATATAATGAGTGTGTCACAAGAAAATCTTGAACAGTTAAAATTACCTTTAAAAATCTTTTAATTCAATCATGGAGAATGAGCATTTTCTCACCTGCCTTTTCCTATACTAAACAAAAATATATGTGTGGTTTTTTTTAACCCATGAAAGTCCCAGTGAAGTAAGATACTTTCATCAGAAAAATGCCAGGGGGTCCAAGACCAACTCTAGTAGCACCCCACAGACATCTTTCAACTCACACTGACTCCTGTAGAGGATGAGCTGAAGAGTGACATTTAAAAGGCAACTATTTAAATTCCCCAGTTGTTCTCTCTGACTCTCAATCTTTCAAGTTTGCCAAATAAGCAGAGTTCAGTTTTGTTAGTTAAATCCCTGTATGTGGCCCCATTGAACTTACCAATTTGGATGTCTAGTTTTAAGTCTGATAAAATACTCCAATGTATGTAAAATGCTGCCCAGTGAGGGGTAGGTGTGTGCATGTTATTGAGCAAATTTCTAGACACACTAGGTTTTGCTCTGTTTCTGTGAATCTGCATTATCCTTTGCCTGTCACAGTGTTTCCGGTAAGTTGGTTGCTGGTAATTGTCCTTCTAATAGGGGTCTCTTGCATCCTTTACGATGGAATCTCAGATACGTCATCAGGCAGTGGAAGCGAGATTATTTTTAGAGGACGAGCATAGTCATCGCCCTACACAGAATCAATCTGCTTGCTTTTACTGAAAGCTTGGACTTTAAGAGAGCTTGAGATTCTGGGTAGTTTTTCATTTCAGTCTCTTTTATACTTTTAAAAGAATATTGAACTGTTTCCACGGTGACATTTCATAGTCACAGAGTCTGGAGGAAAAAAAATGCCTTAGTAGCAAAGCTGGAGAAGCAACGGATTTCTCCATAAATCACCAGGAATTTTGATGGTGTTGTCAAGCTTCCAGGCACTGCCTACTCTGAGGCCTAAGGACAGTAACCTAACAGGCCAGAAGACAAAAGCCCCAGGGAACTTTTGTAACTTAGAAAAGCTGGGCAGTAATAGCAAATTATTCATATTTTTTAATAATCTTAAAATTGTACTCCTTTCTTCCATTTATTTTTCTTAAACTTGTGAGCCTTGCTATTTTAATTTCTGACCCTAGGACAGAAAAAATAGATAAGAAAACAAAGAAGACCTGAATTTAAAAGTAATATGTTCCCATTCCCCAAACACACACACAAATATGATTCATCAGTTCAGGTTAGGATGTGTGAGATGGTCAAGGCATGACTTAAATCCTAGATTCTGATCCTAGCTGTAGCAAAAACTGGCAATAACTTTGGGGAAAAGAAGAGCTTCTCTCTTTATCTATATACCTGTGTGTGAAACAAGTAGCTTGGAATAACCTCTGTTATAAAAATTGCATTTTGTTTTGAAAAATTGTTCCAGGAGAGGATATTATGTTCCATTTCATAGCTAAATGTCTTAGTCTGTTTTCTGTTGCTCATAACTGAATACCTGAAACTGAGAAATTTATTAAGGAAAGGAATGTATTTCTTATAGAGACTGAGAAGTCCACATCTGGTGAGGGCCTTCTTGCTACTGGGGACTCTGCAGAGTCCTGAGAGGGGCTAAGGTATCACCTGGCGAGGAGGCTGATTGTGCTGGTTCGGGCTCTCTTCCTTATCTTCTAAAGCTACCAGTCCCACTCCCAAGATAGCCATTGATCCATTAACCCATTAATCCTTTAATCCCTGAATTGATTAATCCATTCACGAGGGCAGAGTCCTCATGACCCAATCATCTCTTAAAGACCCCACCTCTCAATACTGCCACATTGGGGATTAAATTTCAACATGAGTTTTGGAGTGGAAAAATATTCAAATCATAACATTAAATAATTTTAGAAAAACCTGTTTATTCCCACTCCCACTATGGGATCACTTTCCCATTACTATGTTATAGGTTCCAAGAAGATCCATGATGGTGTAAAATAAAACAAAATATTTCTTGAATTTATTTGAAGAAAAAATATATAATATATAATACATATATATAATATATATAATATATACTTATTGAATATATATTTATATTATATAAATATATAACACTAATCATATAAATATATATAATGTATGTAAATAAAAATATACACACATATATTTTTTCCGTCTTCTAGTTCACATCTTAACTAAATATAGAACTGTTTCTTATGGGCCATAGTTTGACAAACCCTAGATTGAAATGATAATTAAAGACCTTGGTGGTTTTTAAATATTGGCATTTTATGACTTGGTAACACTCCATTAAGCAGTACATCAAGCCATTTACCATACTGTGATAACTGATGTGCATAATGATGACCAGCACGTTTTTAAGATCCTGAAGGGCAGTCTGAGCCAATGAAGAAAGATTGAATTTATATTCCTATGGCTAAGGACTGAGTGCCTTTTTATATCTGGATATTTCACATAGTAGTAACTTCAGAGAGAGCGTTTATGTGTAGTCTTAATGTATACTACTGAAACATGAATGTTTTAAACTGTATATATTTGTGGCTTCACACACACATATCTGTATTTCAGGTCCAAACAGCTCTGTTGAAGGGGAAAAAGCAGCTGGAACTCAAAATTCTTCTGGTAAGTTTTCATAGAGGGTTCTGATAAGAGGCATTTTGGTATATGAAAAGTGCATGGGCTTGGCAATCAGACAGATATGTAACTAGCAGGCTGAGGCTTGTGACTTATCTATCTGAACCTTAATTTCCCGTCTGTTAGATGGGGAAAAAAGTAACCACCTTTAGATGCTAAATAGCAAATGAAAAACATCTAGCACATAGGAAGAATTCAACACAAAGTTTAGGTAGATTTAGACCTCTTTTCAATATATCTTCTTCAGGACAGAATCTGTAACTTCTAAACTTGGACTCTGCACAATATCTAGCACACAGTGAGTTCTACTGCCACACATAAACTGCTTTATAAATTGATTAGTTAACCATGAAACTTAAATTTTGAAATAACTAGGCATTTATTCTTGCCACACCCCCTCTACCAAAGCCCATTAGCAAAAGAACTGGGGTGTTCTTCTTCCCTACCTCATCCTAGTTTCTTTCTGCAAACTTCAAATTGCCACTTCCTCAGAAGGCTTTCCTTGAACACCTTGAAATATTCTGTTGACAGCACTGGGTGCTTCTCTTTTGGAGCATATTCTACAATAATCTTTCTCTTTCTCTATCTCTTTGCTCTTCTTTGATTATCATCTATTCTCCCAAACCAGTTTGTAAACTATGAGAGGGCAGAGACTATGACTGTCTCTGCCAATTTTATCTTCAGTACTGAACACATTGTTTAGCATATAGTAGGTACTGAACAAATATTTGAATGAATGAATAAATGTTCTTTCTCCACTTCTTACTAAAAGCTTATTCCTTGTGAGTTTTCAACAAGGCTGAACATCATAAGTAAGCTGCACCCAGAGTTCTGTCTATGCCTTACCTCTGCATGAAAACCTAACCTAGTGACTACTAAAAGGTCACATCCTAGGGACTTTTGGCCAGCTTGCTTACAATTGGTTTTCAACAGAACAAAAAGCGATGGAAGGCAGGTAACACTGGGTCAGAAATCATCTCCATATTAGCCTTTTTTTTTTGCTGCTAGCAACATGTAGATGTTTGCTTGGTTTCGCTCGGTTTCTGGGTTCTCTAGTGCCACCAAACTTTGAAGACTTCATTTCTGGTGGGTTCATACTTGAATGAGCTCTGGCCATCCTACATTGCTCCACCTGGAAATTTGTGACTTTACTGCTTGGCTCCTGACCCCATCACTCCTCCACACCCTACAACCCATGTCTCCCTTGTGCTATATTCCCCAGTCTTGGCTCTGTTCCCAGTGCCCTCAGCCTGCTGCCACCCACGGCACAGCATGACGGAATGATTCCTTAGAACAATATTTGCCTTTGGAGACATGGCCCACAGGCAAGAGATGCCTGGATTTAAATATCCAAACTGCAGCTCTCTGCAGCAGAATTGAGAAATTGTGTTCTCTAGGGTCTTTCCAAATTCAAGTGCCTATGTGTTCAGCAGGCTCTGTGGTTTTCTGAGAGACTGTGGATGGGATTGGTTTTATTCTTTAGCTATTCCCCAGTTGACCTTGGCTGACTGCCCTGTGTCCTGGTATCCTCCTCTAAACCCAAACGTGGAGATCCCAGAAAAAGAGGATGCTAAATCAAGGCCAGCAGTGGTATTTACTTAGAACAGATGGTGACACAATCCCAAGCTTCTCTCCCTGAGCATTACTCCAGGAGAATTTTCTGGGTCTGATACAGCTGAGAAAGGATGAATTCAGACACATTTGCTCTCTGAGCCTATCTACAAATGTGTGTTAAAAATTCATTATTCATTTTTAAAAATAGAGACCTCTACAATGAATTCCACTTCTATGTTCGTAGTATGTGCAATAGCATTGTATTGGAAAGGAACTAGACTAGGTGTCTGGAGATTTGCATTCTACTTCCAACTTGAAAAAGTTGCTTAATTTTCCTGGTCTCATTTTCCTTATAGGTTCAGCTGCCTTTAGCTTCCTTATATTACTATGTGCCTAATACCATGTCTGGTTAAAAATAACATGAATAAACAGCAAAGACTAACATTCATCTAGGGTTTTGGTGTGCCTGATACTCCTCTAAGCATTTTGAGGTATTCAACTATTTACTGCATGAATAAATAACTATGAAACAGAAAAATGAAATCAAGTCCTTTTAAGAAAAATTATTTTATGTAGTTTGTTTCTACATATTCTAATTTAATTATCCTCTCTTAGACCTCTCTTTAATACTGTTCCTGCCACATAGTAATACAATTTTCTGCCTGAGTTTTTGGCATCACTAGATGGCAGGGTATATGTTCTCACTCATTTTTGTTCTCCCAGCACCTGGTATGAATCCTAGCAGATAAAAGATGTTCAATAAATGTAAGATTCATGAATGGTCCAAGGCCACTAAAATGTAAGCTCCATGAGGGCAGTGGAACAATAGCTTTGTCTCTTGTATTCTACACTTCTCTGTGTTTAAAACTGTGCCTGGCAACGGTAGATGCTCAACAGCTATGTGAATGAATGAATGAACAAACAAGCTAATGAACAAACATTGAAGAATCCACTGACAAAGCCATGGTTGCTTTGTTTAGTGTACAGAATGACTTGAGCGCCTATGGAACAACAGCAAGACTTGAGGCAGAGTAGGCTGTGGATTTTAATAACACCTGGTAGGCACCAGGAGCAGGCAAGGAGTCCACACAGTGTATAGTGTGACAGTTTGCATTTAGTTGGATGTCTTGTTCATCCTCTTTAAGTACAGCGATGATAAAGGAGAATGGGATCTCAATCTGATGCAAGGAATAAAAATTGATACTACTTGCCCTTGAAGAAGCAAGTCTCATTGACAGCTTTGATTCTTTTGCCTATTAGAAAGTCCATGATCTGTCACTTCAGGCGAGGCCCACATGCATTTTTATCTGGTGGGTTTGCAAGGGAATCTGGGAAATGCTGCTGCCACCACCACAGATGGTATCTCTGCCAGCCGTCTTGAACTGTGGCAAATGCTACTGCTCCAAGCTCCTCCTATCCCGGCCCCCTCTTTTTAATCTGCATCCTTTTATCTTTCTCATTTCACTTTTGTTTTCTGCTCTGCTTGGTTTTGATGCTAGGAATTAAAAACAAGCATCAAATGGCATTTTAGATCTGCAGAGCCAAATCATCTCAACCTGTCATTGACTTTCCCGATAGGATTCCTCCTGAGAAAATTCAGGTGAGACGACCTTCTGGGGTCAAACAACCGATGAAATCAAAGATGTCAGGGGCTGCTGATTACAGTCTGAGCCGTTTGAGCCTTTGGTTATGTAACAAAGAAAAAAGTAGCAAAAACAGAAATTCCTAAAGCTGTGTTGCATATTTGGAGACTAGATTGTTGCATCTTAGCCTATTTTAACAACTTTTTAAAATTTGTTTTTGATTGGGATAGCACCTTAAAAAGAAAAAGTATAATAAGATGTGTGGTTTAATAGAGCCTTAGATGGGGAGTTCAGAGATGAGTTTAGCTCTCAGCTATGACTTTCCTAGTGACTGAAAAACTTCCTCAGTTGACTCTTTAAATAGATGATAGTGTATCATATTTTACATATTGATATTGAGCCATGCATGGCCCAATTAACGATAGCAGGAGAGGGAAAGGGAGGCAAGTTAGAACTGAGAAATTCTTGACCAAAGTCTCTACCTTTAGATATCAAGATAAATGCTTATTCCATAGAAGATGGAATAATTAAAATTATAATAGTGGCAGCCATTGCAACATTTGTGAATGTTCTTTGAGTCAGTCACAGTGCTTTATAATCATATCATTTAATCCTTATAACACCAGCATGAGGTGACAACTTTTCTTATCCCCAAAATACCAATAAAGACATGTGGTTTAAAAGAGGTTCAAAAACTGACTCCCCAAACTAGGTTAGATCCCCTTGTTACACCCTGTACTTTTCCTTTATATTGATTATCTATCAAAGCTTATTGTTAGATATTCATGTGACTTTGTTCACATTAGATTATAAGCTCCATTAGAGCAAGGACTGTAACTGTTTGCTCACTATTTTTGCATAGAATAATGCCTGGCACATAGTTAGGGCTCCATAAAAAAATCACTGACTGAGTAAGATAGATTGGCTAACTGGCATAGCAGCTGGAGAGACAGGTCTGTTTGTAGGAGTTGGGCACCCAAGGTCATGGGGCAGACATCAGATCTTAGTCCAAGCTGTAAGTCAACTGTGAAGGCTTAGATGGGAGGGAAATCGATAGTAATGAAAGCTCCAGAAACAGATGAGCTTCTGAATTCAGACACATCATCCAAGAAATCACAGGCAAATGACTGGATCCTAGGTCCAAGGCTATGATCTAATCAGATTTCAATTCCTAGAAGGCGGAATGGTAGAGCAGAAAATGAATGAATTCAGAGCCAGAAAAGATCTAGATTCAAATCTGCATTTGGTAACTCACAGCTGTATGGTATTGTGATTCTCCATTGGAACCCTTTTTAAATATCTTCAAATTACCTGAAAGATGGGAATAAGTCTCATCTTGTAAAGCCGTGGAACACTTGATAACTACCAATTATTGGACACTTAGTATAGGCCAGATGTGTGTGTGTGCTAGCACTTAACACACATTAGCCCACTTGCACTTTACAATTATTCTATGCTACAGAAACTATTGTTACCATTTTACAGGAGAAACTGGAAGTCCAGCAGCCCTAGCTGTGGAGAGAGGCAGGTTAGAGGGAAAGAACCTGGGTGGGTGCAGATCACAGAGATCCACACTGGAAAAGAGATAGCTTACCTTTCCTGCTTTTACCCATAAATGTCATCATGATCCCCTCAGTAAGGAGAGGACCTTACAGTCCTTTTTAGCCATGTGCTGCAAGCTGTCAGGACCATGTTGGGAGTTGATATGCAAAGTGAAATGTAGTTACCTTCCCAATTCTGGATGATCCTTAGGTTTTCTTCTGATAGTCCAGTGTGCTAACAGAATTGTTAAATTCAACTTCTCTTCTCTGTCATTATTTAAAGAAATTGAAATAATAGTAGGGGAAATAATAGGACATTTCTGGGACCCAGAGCATAGCTGAGTCAGTTAGACAATGGCAAATGTTGACTTCAGAGCATTTCCTCCTTGACTTCCCCCAAACACAGAGAAGCCATCCACCTCCCCTTCCCTTCCATCAAAGCTAGTATTCCAAAATGTTTCCTGCCACTTAGGCTGAGGTGTAAATGACTAAAGATGACAAAGTGTAACTATGGGATATTCATTGCTGAAGAAACCAAAGTTTTGAAGCAAAGGGAATAATTGTGAGCATCAAATGGAATATTAAAAATATATACTTTTAAGTAGGTGGCATAGGATATGGTGGAAGCCTCAAATTACAGAATTTGGATAGTAAACTATTTAACCTATATGTGAGGCCAGCTCTGTCCCAGAATAACCCTGAGACCACAACTTAATTCTGAGATCTAAACATCTTGGTTGCAACCTTTTGATTTACACAGTTTACAGGCTGAAACTAATTTCTTCTTTATCAGTTTAAAACAACAACAATAAATTTCTCCATCTTTTGCGTAAAAGATCTGATCTTCATAACCCGTAGTTTAGCACCCGGTAACAGTGAACTTGTATCTGAGAAACGTTATCAAGCACTGTACTTCTGTCTCATTCTGTCTTTTTAAATGGTGCTAGTGGCTCCTAACTGCCCATTGTGGTCTCGTGGCCTTTTTGAGGTAATACGGACAGCTCAATCTAGGGAGTGAAATATCTAGTCCTACATGGTGTGGTAGTCAGAACTTCAAATTTAATAGAAAAACTTCCCTGAATACCTAATTTGTACACTTTATAAGTGAAAACTTGCAAGTGGTTGACAGGAGCACAGATCATGGATGGCTTCTAATGTCTTTGCCCACCTTGTGCTTCAACCCTTCCTCCCTTTTGCTAGCCAAGATTTCCAGTCTCTTCAGGATTGCAGGTGCAGGGTGGAGTGGAACAGGAAAGTTCTGGCTTGACTGACATTGTCATGCACAGACTTTGCATTCCCCAGCCTTGAGAGCTGTTTACAAGTAAGTGTACTTTGAGGGGAGTTTCCAGAAAGTTTGTATCAGTGAGTGCCTGGCATCCACAGCTCCCTTGAAGGGGGCTTATGCATCTTTCTTTTGCTTCATTACTTGCAGCTCTTTGCTGAGGCCCTAGGAATTGGGCAGTACATCTCCAGACACTTTTAGGTAAGAACTTTTTATTTTCAGGAGGTCCTCTTGGAAATGCCTAAGGCGATGCCACTCAAGGATCTAGCACATGTCGCCTACTTCTGATTCACTAGAATTGCTTAGGGATCCTTTGCACTGAGAGCCTCGTTCTGAGAACACTGTTTGATCCCCACCTTCATAATCTCCACTTTGCTCTCGTCAGCCATTTTCTCAGAAATGACTATCAGTCTATTCTTCTACTAAAATTTTCCCTACCCTCACTTTCCATTCCTTAGATTCCACCAGAAAGACAGAGAAACTCAGTAGAAAGTAGTCTCAAAGGCCTTCTACCTAGGTGAGGGGCAAGCCTCTGCCCAAGCCTCCCCATGGCAGGAAGACTCACAGCACACCGGCATTTTTCTCCAAAAATCCTCTCAGTCTCTTCTCAGACTCTCCAACTGCATAGGACGAGGTAGGTGGGTGGGTGACTCAAGGTGGTAAATGACTTATCTGCCATCTCCTTTTTGCAAATCCTTTATGATAGTTCTATTTTAAAATCTAGCATGTATTTTCTTTATGCTTCAGCCAAAACTGAGACACGAAATTTGAATGTCCTGTTAAACCTCCATTTAACTCGCATGATCATTTCTCAATACTGCTGTTTCATTTAGGTTTGTCTTTGGAAGATATATCTAAACTCAATACTTGTAAAGATGTGCTAATTTCTGGAAGCATTTTAATATCAACATTTCATCTGGTCTCTCTTCCCATGTGACCTGCTGAATTCTCTGATGTGGACATTTTCATTTGATTCAGGCTCATATTTAGGGAGTAGTAGGTTCAAGGATAGAATCCAGGCGTCCTCACCCTCAGGCACCTGCTGCTTTCCACCAATGATAATGACGATACAAATAGTAACAATACTAATGATGCATATTAATCGTATGTAAACACTGCCTTTAAATGTAATAGCTTTATCAACCTGAAAACTTATAAATAGACCATATTCCAATGTCCATTTTACAGATGAAGAACCCACCACACAGAAAGGTTTAGTAACTTATCAAGGTCACACTGTTAGTAAGTGGCAGAGTAATTGGGTTCAGCATTTACATCCTTGACTCTTAGGAAAAGAGTATTTTTGTCTTCTCACTGTATACTTTACATTCAGAGCATTTTGGTATAAAATATTTAATACCTCTATATGATAAAGGAAGACAAGGATTACTCTCTTTCTTGACAGAAGAGAAGTGCAAGACATGCAAATTGAGTAGGAGACGGGTGTGAGGTCACACTGCTAATGGGAACACAGCCCATATGTGAACGCAAGTTTCTTGAGTTCCTATCAAGTATTCCACACGGTGTTAGGAGTCCTAATATTATCCTCTGTAACTGGTATTCCTGAAAGGGGAAAAATATACTGCAGAGACTTTTCCAGTATGTTTCAAACTAAATTAGAGAGGGTTTAGGAGCACAGAATGAGCATGGAGTAGGAGAGCATTGAACTAGACAAAAGCCCTACTTCAAACTTTATCATTTTCCTCTTAAGATTTTAAAAGCGATATGCTGCTTTTATTTATGTAAACAACCAATGTAGTCCAACTTTCAACTTTACAGAGAAACTGAACCCCAGAGAAAAAGTAACTTAAGTCACATCATGAATTAATGCGCAACAAAGTCTAGAAGCCAGCCAGTATCCTGCTTCTCTGGCCCTGCACTTTGCCCCTGTCCCTTCTGCTGCTCCTCCTGTGTGACCAATGTAATATAACCCTGGAGTCAGGCTGGGAGCTGATATATAGGCAGTATGGTTTGTACAGCTACCCTGGCAGTAAAACAAAGTGATTATGTTTCAATTAATGACATATGCATATGTATGCCAAAAAGAAACACCCTGCCATGCATATACATTTATTATTAATTATGCAACATGCTTTCTTACATTTATATTTTCATAGCTTTTTATAACATTAATTATTTCATTAAATTTAACAAAAATGTAAGGGATGGCATAAACAGGCTTTACTGCTGGTAGGTAATTAAGTGCTAAGTAGCGTGGGGTTGTCTATTGTGTCAATGAATGCTTCTTTCAATCCTGTCTTTGACAGTTGACAAAACTATACTTCTTGATTTCTACCATGATTCCTCAGTCTGCTGTGGTGTCATGTGCTCAAATGCAGTGGGTAACTGACATTCTATTATACCCTCTAGGTGTGCAGAAGTATTGGCCTTAGAGTTTGCAGAGCCAAGTTGTAACCACACCCTGCCTGGCCCCAGTTAGCAATATGGCTCTGGATAACTCAATTCCTTTTCTAATTTTATTTTTTCTTTGTCACAACCATAATGGAGAAAATTTCTTGGCAAATAAATGAGAGAAGACAAGATACTGGTGGAAATGTTGGATGATGGCCAGGGTAGAAGGGGTGGTAATTTTACAGAAGTGAAAAGGAAGGAGAATCTAAACCATAAGACCCCAGTAACTGACTCACCAATCCAGACTCCTCCTCTACTGCTCCTCCCCTGGAGGCCTCCAGCCATACTGCCCATCTTTCTGTCTGTTAAATAGGCCACATTTTCTCCTTCCCCTGAACCTTCTCATGCTCTGTCCCTTCTGCCTGGACCCCACCTCTACCTTTGCACCCTTTATTGGCCTTACTCCTATTAGACCCTCTCATAAGCCCCTAAGTGAGATTCTCCCTAGTGTATACCTCCAAAGATGCTTTTCCTCTCATCAAATCACACAAGAGGCTTTATGGTAATTATTTATTCAACATTTGCCTTTCTTGGTAGACTGAAGCTCCATGATGGCAGGAACTGTGACCGCTGAGCTCTCAGCTGTATTCCCAGAGCCCAAGTGCACAAATATTTATTGAAGGACGGATTTCTGAAGAGAGCACATACTATATGATTCTGTCCATATAAAGTATTTTAAAATGCAAACTAATCTATAATGACAGGTTGCTGAGGAACCTGGAAGGAGTTGGGGGATGGGAGACAGACAGATTTCAAAGAAGCATACAGAACTTTTAGGAGTGATGGATATATTCATTGTCTTGATTGTGGTGATGTTTATACAGACATATACACATATCAAAACTCGTCAAATTACACACTTTAAATATGTGCAGTTTATTACACATCAATTGTGACTTAATAAAGCAGTACATATATTAAAATATAAAGCAAATAGAAATACTGTTGTAGCATTTTTCCTACAAATGCCGTTGTAGGAAAAAAGAAATAATTGAATAAGATGTGCAGAGAATATTGCAGAGAGCTCAAAAGGGTCAGAGTAAAAAATGTCCATTCGATTTGAGTATTTTCAGGTACTTGGGAACCTAAGCCAAATCAGTGAATGGAAATCCACCAGTTGGCTATTTTTCTTCCTAGTTAACTCCATAAAATGATAGGGCATCCTTCCCCCAGCCCTATTGTGTCTCTGTGCCAGTGTATTAATATGATAATGTCATTTTGCTTATAAGAAATAGAAATCACCCTGTGCTAGATTAGGTAAAAAGAGGGAAATTATTTTAAGAATACAGGAATTCCTGAGAAAGCCCAAGGCCAGGAATGTCACTCCTAGACCATGGGGAAACCAGCAGTAAAGATCTGGAATGTGAGCAGTAACCCAGCGCGCTCATTTTCCAGTCTTCACTCCCGTTGGCACCTCTGCTTCTTTCCTCTCCCTGAAAATCAGATTTCAAGACTCCTTAGTTGACTCAGAAAGACTAAGGACGGCCTGTGGCTCCCAGCTTGGCAAAGTCCAGCTTTAGCCACCAGAACAGATGATTTGTCACCTTTAAATAAATCACAATTCCAAAGCTCTGTAACAGAGAATGTAATCGGTTCAACTAAGATTTGGGACCTACTTCCACCTGCTCAACTTTGGCTGGTGGGGAGAGTCACTTAGACGATACATGCTGCTTGAGCTCTCCTTCTTGGCTGGGGGAAAATGGGAGGAATTTCTTAAAGAAAAGGAGAAGTGGTGATTTAGATAGACACTCTGAAACTCTGTATTAAAGTTTGTAATAAGTACGCAGACTGGGGATGAGAATGTCCGATTCCCAGAAAACAAAATTGAACCTCAAATAATTCATTCATTGCCCCAAAGCACATACTGTAAGAGAGTGAAAGGCTTCCACACTTTGACTCCAAGACCCAGTGCCCTTGCTAGGTTTTCCCAAAGTAATCCTGCCTTCAAGAAAGATTTTAAATCTTATTTGAACTCAAGTATAAAGAAATGCAAATAGCTTGAGGAATGATCCCAGCATTTTTGAGAGGAAAGATTGGAGGGGAAGCAAGATGGATTTATGTTTTAGCCAAAACCAAAGGCTTAAGCTGAAGAATAGAATATTAGTGGTAATATTCCAGACATCCTTTGGTGCGTATGTGTTTTAAGAAGGACATCTGTCCATTCTGAAGCTCATAAACTACATTGCAAAGGTAATGATAGACATCTTCATTTTGACTTAGTTATTTCTTCTCTTTGCCTCTAAGATCTTAAGGAGGCAAAGGGTGTATTGGGTAAAGTTGCTATCAGAAAGAGTTCTGACTCCAGATACATCCAGCTTATTGAAACAGAATGTATCTGACATCCCCCAAGGAGATGGATTTTTTTTAATGCCTGTTTCAGGACAATCCCTCAGATCAGAGCAGCACGAATCATTCAGATGGATGAGAAATAACCACTTATTGTGTGCTCACCTCAGGTGAACCAAATCTGGGTACAATGTGCAAAGAAGCCACAGTGATGTGGGACCAGGAATCCAGCAGTGAGAGCTGGAGTGAAGGCAAAGTGAACAGCGTCTTCCAACCTGGGCTCAACAAACCAGATTTGCCAAATTTGCTCACTGGGTGAGCATGTCCTTGTGCTTTTTCCATGCAAACCTCATCCCTGAGACCCTGGGGGTAAAGGATTGTTGTATGAGATGAATGAATCAGATATTGTTTCTACTCTCACAGCTTTAACAGTCAAGCAGAGAGAACTGAACAATCTTCAATACAGAGTACAGAAGGATCTATCTTAAAAGAGATGGGTGCAGATGAATATTCTAGATTTCTCATGCCTCAAATTTAATTCCCTCTTCCACACCCACCTGGAATAAGCTTACTTTATCAGTAGTGGTACTACTGTCCCTTTGGTGGTTTAGGTAATTGGAATTGTCCTTGGATCTTTCCTTTCCTTCACTTCCATATGATGAGGTTGTGATTTATCAACCATAATCATATGTTCAACCGAAACTTGTTTTCAAAACATGTTTTGAAGCTGCCCTCTTATATCAAGTCTCCTTTTAAGGCAACCTTTCCAAGTTACCACCTTCTCTTATCTGCTGATTGCAGAAGTTTCCTTACAGTTTTATCTGTATTTACAGTTATATCTTTAAAATCTATTCTGAACTCTATTGATAGAACAATCTTTAAAATGAAAATTTGAGCATTTTATTTTCTAAGAGTATGACTTTTATATTGCTTTCCAATTTCTTTAGAACTGAGATACACAACCCTTGGCTGGCCTGGTTGTGAAGCATTCAGTGACTGGCTTTTGTCCACACTTACCCCTATAGCTTCACCTTCAACCACTCACTGCCTTAAACTTTCTCCTTAGCTCTATAGACCAACCTCAGAGTCCCGAGCAGGCCATATTGTTTTTCACATAAGGACACTTACCCAAAAATCAGTCTCCTCCAGCTGAACTAAACAAAAATCAGTTTCCTCCTTTTCTGCTGCTCATTTCCTGGGTGAATCCAGATTAGGTTCCCTTTGGTACATTGCTCCTTCATAACACTCACTCTGATGGGAAATTAACACCTTTTTTCCATCTTTATCTATTTTGTTTACTGCTGCATTTAACTTTTGGCATGGTACCTGACAGTCAATACATATTTGTAGCCCAGGAATTAAAATGAAGAGTCAGAAAAATGAGAATAAAACCTAACTGTGGAAGGCTCCAAATGCCAAGCAAAGGAGAGAAAACTTGAAACCCAAAACCTGTCTCCAAAACCTTCCCATGGTCCCTGTGTAGCTGCTCTATTTTTCACTGCTCCTGTTATGAAACTTCTCCTCTGTCATCTTGTTTCCCTTCCATGTCGAGGGCACACACAATGATTTATTTTCTTCTGTAGCCTCAACAACTGGCACAGGGCTAGCTAAAGAGTGTTGCAAATAACAGCCAATCTAGGCTAGGTCATACTACATTGAAAAAATCACACCTAAATCTCAACAGATGTTTATTTCTTGCTCAGGCAAAGTTCATTGCAAGTGTAGCTGTGTCTCCAAAGTAGCTGTCCTTCATGCCATGGTCAAATACATGTGACAATGACTTCCATGTCAACACATGCTTCCAAGCTCAAAATGACAGAAGAAGAGTAAGCTTGGCAGAACAAATTGAAGCAAATAAGTGCACCTGTTTACTGATGCCATCACTCTTAGATTTCATTAGCCAAAGCAATTCACATGGCCATGCTTAACTTCAGGGAGACAAACATATATATGCAATTCTCCATTTTTCTAGAAATCGAGTGGAAATGGCTATCAGTAAATAATAGGAATGTATGCCCCAGACCTGAACATATAAACCATTCCTCTTTTTTTTTTTTTTTTTCTGAGACAGAGTTTCACTTTGTCACCCAGACTGGAGTGCAATGGTACCATCTCAGCTCACTGCAACCTCCGCCTTCCAGGTTCAAGGGATTCTCCTGACTCAGCCTCCTTAGTATCTGAGACTACAGATGTAGACCACCACACCTGGCTAATTTTTGTACTTTTAGTAGAGACCGTTTCGCCATGTGGTTCAGGTTGACCTTGAACTCCTGACCTCAGGTGATC